>JAMKCH010067735.1:0-48455 GCA_023653785.1 Ophioderma brevispina | reverse complement strand
GGGGGTTTGGTGCTATTTATGCCGAATATTTATGACTAAATATGATATTACTAGAAATATGAACTATTAGCGAGTGAGTCAAGCCCATTTTGGCGAGGGCGTTATTTCTGGGTAAGAAATTTGGTGACATTGCTTCTTGCTAAAATGGGTATCCAAAGACTTACTTAGTAAGCAGTATTGCCAATGAGTTTGAGTGACCTACATGTTGTACATTGTGCAGTGATGGCGATACAGAGTACACATGAGCTACATATGAAATCCACAAGGACATAGTTCAGTGGGTTGTACTTACTTACTTAACCTTACATACATTGACATGAACTGAGCCGGTATGATTTGGGGTATCATATATCACCAATACCAGGGGGTGTATTTTCTAAATACATAGCGTGGAATGAAATTTCTAACTAAAACCTGGGTCAAGGGAATTGAGATTTTACTAGCTCCTAGTGGTAGTCGCCACAACAGATTACAGCAATGGCGGATCCAGGATTTGAAAATGGTCAAATTGACCGGGGGCTGAAGGGCTGGTAACGTCCAAAATAGATCAAAATGGGCCTGATTTTCAGAATTGCAGAATTACCGGGGGCGGCGCCCCTACGCCCCCTTCCTGGATGCCGCGCTGTACAGAGGCGGAACCTTCTGATACTCCAAACATTGGGTATTGTGCAAGCTTTTGAGATTTATTTACCGGTGGTACGTTAGAACCGATTGTATAATCGCCTTAGGTTTGTATACTTAAAGACCTAGATACGAGAGGTACCTTCCATCTCTTGTCCGATGATATCTTGACATTTACTGATTTTCAATACAACCGCCAGTGACGTGGGAAGACCTATCGAAAATGACAACCCGGCCATGCGACGTTTAAACTGTAGTTTTTTTTTTTTTTTTTTTTTTTTTTGTTTTTTTTTTTTTTTTTTTCCTTTTTTGTTAGTATCAGGAGACGTTTTTCCAATTGGCATTAACACCGGACATTGTACAGTACATGATCCGTATGGCAACCAGAACACTTGTGGACTTTGAGTATCTTGTAGAAGGTATTGGGTTACAATTCTTTTGTAGAAAATTGAGAAAAACTTTGCAGATTAAATATGTCTTCTTGCCGGTTAAGGAACATGTCTGTTTTACAACCGCTTCTTATTGGTGTCACAAGGTTCGTTAAATATATCGTTACAACAAAAATATACAAACATAAAAAACGTAGGATGTTCAAATATTTGCAGCTGGATTATATTTTAAGCGGAGTAATCAATCTTGTATGAGTGACAAAGGTTTCTAGAAGCGTCTGCAAATAGCATTGTACTACTTTCGGGTTACTAAGTCCGTCAGGAAAAAAAAATAAAAAAGTAAACTTCAGGGCTAGGTATATTCAAATTCTTCACATCTATATCTCGGCCCCATAACCCAGATTTTACCGTATTAAAGTGGTCAAAAATTTTGGTATCTGAAGAAAGTCTACTTATTTTTAGCTTATACCCCGTGGAAATCTTAGGGGTAAACGATGTTTGGTTTGGAAGCTATGAACAAAAAGGGCGACCCATTTTGGTCGACCAATGTTAATTTACTCAGTAATCTATGAATTACAAAATCGCGTTTTAGCTCTCACATCCAAAACGGGTTGAAATATGGCGCCCAAAACTTTACAGAGGTTTTTTGGGTGAAGCCCATTCTATCAAGCTGAAAACTCTATATGCTTAAATCGGGTCATCCCCCTTAAAGCCTGCAGTTTCGATGTTCCTTTATTCTGTCCACAATATTGTAGCATATTTGCTCATATTATTATTCCACCACCACCCACTTTGCCATAACCCACTAGTGTTTATAATCATAAGATCAATTGAGAGCAGTGGGGGGGGGGCAGCCGGGACAGGTCCCCCCCCCCCGACGACTTTGGCCGGGAAAAAATTGCCAAAATCATGCTAATCAGCCATTTTTTGCCCTCTGAACGGAAAAATTGGCCTTTTTACCCTGAGAGGGAAAATTTCAAAGACTGGGAAATTTGCCCCCACAGAGAGGCAGGGGCACGATACGCACTGATTGAGAGAAAACATGAAAATAATATCAGTTGGTAAATGTAAGATTTTACTCATGTGATTTGTTTCACTATTTTTGTCTTTTGCAGGGGTTACAATTTCATTCCTAAGAATGTTAGTGCTGTCATAAAGAAGGATCAACGAACGAACTGTTTCTTGGGCGCATCCTGCAAGTTTTAGGGTGATTTGATCAGGGTTACCATATTGGAAGTCACCATCTCCAGGAAAAGATTTTCAAGTTGGGTCGTCTCTTGTTGAATATATTGTGTAATACTCAGGGAATCTAACAATAACTCATGCAGCTTTACGATTGATACTTTAGGGTATGTGTTTACAAAGAAAAAAAGTTGTTCTAAAGAAATAAATTGCATTCATGATGGTGTTATCAATCGTTTCGAGTTTTATGATAGGAACGGAAGGTAATATTACTCAAGCTTTACAATGAGCTAGTCATATTCTCAGATCCGATATTCCAACTCGTGTATGTCCGAATGATTCTATGAATTCACGGGAAACGACATCCAAAAGAGTGTTTGGAATATGGCCAGAGGGGTTTGACTTCTCTGGAAAACGGCTCGTCTACTTATTTCAGTCACGAACCAGGAATGCTGTTTATGGAGGGGGGGGAAACCCCAACGCTAATAAGCTATGAAGCAATGGATTTCACGGACAGAAAACTGGCAATTGCTCTTTTTGTGACAGTAGGAAGGTATGTTGTAAGCTTAAAAATTTTGCCAAAAGAATATGTGTTTTCATTTTTTTTTCTTGAGCTAGCTAGCTTCGTGTTAAACTTACTAGCTAGTTGATATGCTATGACATGAAAAAGTAGAAAAAGGCTGCAAGTGGAAATATGTTTATTTTGTTTCTATTAACTAAATTTAGGCCAAAATAGTGGTGTACATTTATTATTGAACGGAAAGATGTCACCAACACATAATTAAACGAAATATTACGATATGCTACAGGTCAAAATAGGTTTTGGCTGCTTTGCGATTTTTCATTTCTCTTATTCATTTACTTCAAAATTTTCAAGAATCATAGATTTGTCTCAGATGTTGTGGCTTAGATATCTTGTATTTGGCTATAGATAGGTCTTAAAAGTGTAAAAAGGTTTTTTTTTTTAATTCTTTATTTCAGTACAAAAAATCAGCTTAATTCCTCTTTGCTACAAAGGAATTCTTCCCAGCTTAATCCTCCCAGCTGAGAAATTTTTGATGAAACCTTTGCCACAGTGTAAAAAGGAGGGCTTTTATTTTTTTAGGGGCACCTGATATGTTGCTATGTGAAGTGCTTTTACAGAGGTTTTAAAGAGGTGTGAGTGATCCATTGTTACAATGGCTGGTATTACCAGGGGCGGATTTGGGGGGGGGGGGCGCCCCTATTTTGAAGAGCAAAGCGACTGGGGCCGTATCACAAAGCAACACTACACTTAAGTGCAAACATTACCCTTTATTAAGGAAAACAATTCAGTGAAATCCTCAACTCTTGCTCAATTTTTTGCCTCGCTGACAGCTGCAATATTTTACCTTTAGATCCGCCATGGCTTGCGTTGAAAGTACGTTTTTTTTATAACAAACTAATCTTCATAAATTCGGATCTATTCTCCGGTTTTTTTTTTTTTTTTTTTTCTACCTTCCTATGGGAGCAAATCAACCAGGAAATTAGTTTTGAAAACTTGTGCCATTTAAAGGGCAACTTTTAAAATTTTCATATTTAAGGGCATCTCTCAGCCAAATTGCACTTAAGTGTGCTTTGTGAATACGGGCGCCTGGCGCCCTGTAGATCTTGAAAATGATCTGTTTTCCAGTACAGGGCCGCCCTTTCTGGAAAGAATGACTATATGGGCGTCGGGCGCCGTGTAGAAAAGGACTCTTTGTGGGCGCCCAGGCGACAAAGTTTGTGTGACCCTCCTCCCGTTCTTCAGAATTCGATACGACTGAAAAAAAATTGGGTCTATTTTGCGCTCCTTCCATTGAAATTCCTGGATATGCTCTTAATTACTTAGATATGACCAACGGAACAAGCCGTTTTATCTTAATACTATAAACGGAACGTGAAGGGTACTACCTGTGAGGCTGTGGATTTTAAAAGGAGTAAAATTTGTTTCATTTGTATTAGGTGTGGCTAAATATGTCCCAACCATGTCAACGACACGACCGACTCAGGATCAGCATTTGCCAATGTCACGTGGGATCAACCGGGTACATAGGTGGGGAAGGGATTGGTGAGGTCAACATCACGGAAGAAAACTATGGCATCTGTTTGTTCCCCCCAATTGGCGATTCTCTATCACTACGTGTCTTGACAGTGATGGATCGTACTGACTAACTGCACTTTTGAAATTCACGTGGAAGGTATTAGATCAGAAAAGTGAAATAGGCAATATAAAAAATGAGGGATTATCGTCATGAAAGAATATTAGTCGAATGCCTAAAATTTTTTTATCTTAAAAATGGAGTAACATCTATTTTTTTAAGATCACGAAAGCCAACTATTGCTTGCAAGATGATGTAATTGGCTCTTACTCAACACCACGTTCAATCCTCTGTTTCATGGGACCTTCCATTGGTGAAACAACTTGGGGTGTTGACGAAAATTCGCTCATCATTCCAACCCGGTGATAGATTATCGCTGGTACAAACAGTCGTTTTATATTCTACTTTCGACCAAAGTGGAAATAGTAATCAATGCTATTTTCAGGTCAGTGAAAGGGGGGTATTCACACAATGCTTACCTGAAGACTCCCAAAAGTTACACAATACTAAAATAAAACTTCATTATACAACAATTAACACAATATAGGTTTCTAATTATTTTGTGTATTGTAATATTTATCGGAATGTCTCAAAAGAGTACCAACCGGGGTTTAAAACAGGGCTCAAAATATTGGGATAAAATGGAATATTTCTTTTATATCTCGAAGGTAAGCGATTGAAACCTTAATTTGGTATAAAATTGGATTGATGAGCCCAGTATGTATGTCGAGATATGCGTTGAAAAATATTGAGCGAGACCACCCCCGTCCAGCCAAATAAAAATATTGGTGGTAAATCATCCAATTTTATCATTTTATGAGTGGATGCCCATATCTTTCTCACAAAGGGAGCCATAACAAACATAATAATGGGCTAAACTTGGCTAAATTATGTACATTGGGCTAATTTACGCGCTCCTTTTTTTTTTTCTCCGCTGCATTTGTCCATTTTACGACTGTTGAACAAGTCATTGCTTCAAGCCAGTGCTTGTTCTTACTATATAGTGTATCACTTGCAATGTCAAACCTTATTAGCAAACGGATTAGTGAAGAAAAAGCTTGTAAAAGAACCCGAAATTAAACATTAAAACTAGCAGCAACGTAGTATGCTTTTCGTATAATTTTTATAACATCAACTTTTTGTTTTAATTTACAAGATTCGCTCTAAATGTCCACCAGATTTCAGTGTTTCATCAAAAGAGGGCCTGGCCTTAAGCGATTAACGTTACCCCTGGTTACCACCAGTGGTGGACGGGAGAAGAAATTAATTTACTGTCAAACAGGAAACCTGGAGATCATTACACTTGGGCGTCACAACTGTTAAACTTATAAACTGGAATCTACCATCCTTATCGAGTGCAATTTCACCATCACTGTATATGGGTCATTTTTTTTTTTTTTAAATTGAATGGTACAAATTCTTGCGGGATAATATCCTTGTTTAGACGAATGGATTTGGTAACCTATCTCAACCAATGTCTTGGAGATTTAAAACTACACCAAAACAGACACTGACCCACCCATAATATACATTTTTATTTGAAATGTATATTTATTAGGCCCAACTTTTACTTTGTAGCTTACGAGATATTCGGCGCTCGGTTTCAGACAAACATTTTAACTTTTTCATTTCACCCTCGCTTAAAAAGTCATGTGCCCCCTAAATCTCTCAATATCCCATCACGCAAATATTGATTCGTTTCTAATAGCTTGCAGATATTCCCCACTCTAGATAAAGACCGCCTGATATTCAGTGTCCATAAGACCATATCGTACTTCTCTTCACTGGCAAATACATCAGTGAATGTTCGTTGGAATACTGGCCACGCTTACGATAACTCAGGACCATTCGTTCAAGTGACATCACCCTATCATCCAGATATGTGTTCCATGTTGGTACTAGCAATGTTTTTTTTTTTTTGTTTTCCCCCCCCTATACTGCTTTTGATTCAAGCACAACAGTGCTACTGTGATTTTAGAGTTAAGTTGAAGGTATTTCTAAACTTAACGTGTTGTTTCTAATTCAGGTAAAAACAATTATTTAGAGTTCATATATTTTAACCCACTGGATGAAAATTTTTGGCTTGCCCCTTTCAAATGTCTGTGTGTTTGGTATTTTTGTAATTTTGCGCAAAATGGAAATAAATAGGTTTTTCGCCAACTTCAATAAACTCCTGAAACCCTCAAGAGATTAGTAAACTTATGTATTTAACCGGTGGAACCGCGGACTCCGGGTTTCTTATTCACTATTTTAATGGTTACATAACAGTAAATGCTACCCTGAAACTTATCAGTGATTGATGTCGGGATATCTCTTGGCCTGCTACAGCTCCTGAAACGATTGCCAAACTTTTTCCAGAAAATGGTCCAATTGATACTATGAACGGTAAAAAATAAGGCCTAATTGATATTATGCCCTTACTCTGCACCATTCCGTTAAAGGACAAGCACATTATCCAAAGTAGACCAAAGCGGTAAATGTAATAAGGACAAAATTAATTTAAATATGAAATAAAAACGAATACCAACCTGAAAACTTTAAAAATGGTTTTTCAAGATTGTTTTACTTACTGCTTCAGTAACTGTTTTTCGTTCTTATTTCTAGTGATAGACCATCGCCTCCCAGGCGTGTCATTGAATACCAATTTAGGTGCCTGTGGACGATCCTGAATTAGTGTGATTGCGGTGCAGATATTGCCTTGACTTTGATATGCTAATTGAGTGCAATGTTGGAAAGTCTTGTTTACCTTTTCACAATCACTACATTTGATATTAATGGCTTTTTTGACATGGTGCGAAATCGTAAAAGCGGGGACCTCTCTCTAAGTTGGCATTTGAAAAAGGGCTTTCTCATTTTGTCCCGAAAACTTTCAGATTGCACACGGACATTCATATGCGCATTAATATTTTCTGTTCAATCCTTTGTGTCATTCATACCGGAGAAAATTGTAACGATTGAAAAAAAGCAAGATTAACTTCCAACTTTGGTCTAGACCTTTATACTGTCTGTGTGCTTTGTCGGTGTCAAACAAACCCAAACTAAGTAAACTACTATGTGCAATACATAGTTCTCAAATGACGACACACAAGGACATTAAATGCCAGGCACATTGTCAAAATATGATTTATTAATTTGCTCTCAAATGATATCCCTTAGGACTACGATAATTTTAACCACAAAAAAACCTACTAAAGAAGATGCTAAGACATGCATTGCCGTTTAAGCTTAACTCAAGCATGACAACTGCTATAGCACTGCAACAATTTTACTCATTATGTACAATGGTATTCAATGTGTAGCGGAGCGGCCGAGCTGTGAAAAGTGCTCTAGTTTTCGAGGTACCCTTCCCCACCGTTAACAACAAAAACACAAAAACCACCTTTATGAAGGATAAATACATAAGATTTAAGAAAATGATGGTTGTGGTTGAAATATGGGTGGCAGGATGATTTCTATGCCGGAAAAAGAAATTGGGGGCAAGTTAATCGAAATTAGTATTTTGTAATTTTTTTAAGGTAAAAAAATTATAATCTTAGTTTATGGTATCGTTTTGTTATTGATATAGTTTTATACATTGCTTAAAGGGTTCAGTTAATAACTCGTTGTGGTGACATGTGGAAAAAAGGATGCTTTTTTAGGGAAAAAGGTGATTGTGGGGCTAAAATTCTAAACCCTTTATATATTGTATAAAACAGAAATCTCTAATTAAATGTCAGCGATTGATAGATATTGCATGATGATTAAAGTTGTTTGCTAAAAAATTAATAAAATTTGATATTCTTAAGTTTTAGCTCAAAAACGTGATTTTTGACCAAAAAACACCCCCTACACACAAAATTTTTGACCACAACCATCATTTGTTAAAATTATTTATTACTATCTTCGAATAGAAGGGGTTGCGTTTTGTGGTTACCGAGGGGAGTGGGTTGTCGATAAGTTTGCAGTCCAAACCGCTTCACTAGTCGTGATATGGTGGCATTGTAGAGGGCCAAAATCCAAAATTTGTCACCGTTCCCGAGGAACGGAATCAGTTTGTCAATGTACTTTCTTTCCGTCAGGAATGAAGATACCTGAAGTATATTACATGAATAACCAGCCAAGTTCTCCACACAAAAACATAAATTCTATTACCTTTGTTTGTTTACTGCCCATTATTGAAAATGCAGCATTCTGAGTGTCAGTTTACTGCCCATTATTCTACAACAATGGGTCGCCAATGCATTTCTATTAAATGAAGCTGTTTTAGGTAATGAAATAGAAATAAAGGGTTTGCAGTGTCATGTATGGGCTCCTAATGTATCCTCGGCCAGAAAAAACTTTGAAATAATGGGCTGGCTGCGCCTCGCACATATGAGGTTTTCGACCTCGGACTCATTATTCGCCCATAAATGACATGAAAACCCTTTATTTCTAAATAGATGGCCACGATAAAGCAAGTTGACATGGCAACACATTTATGGTGGCGAGGACGGAATGGTCCCGTCCCTCTCAAAATTTATATTCATCTATCCTAAATCGCCTGCTGTGTAATTTTAACTTCAAGTATACAGCATTATTAAGCACCCAATATAACTTCAATAATAAAAGGAAAAAAATCTAAAGCTTAACCTATCAAGTTGCTATGGCAACCAATGTTAAAACGCGAGGGACAGAATTGTCGATTCCGTCCGTCGCGCTGTTCCATTGTGGCCATGCCATTTTCCCCTGCAATTAAAGTGCATTGGCAGTCATTCCTCAAACCTACTCAAAGTGGCCAATCTACCAACTGGAAAGTTGGGACAATTGAAAAGGTCACTCAAATTCCGTCCCTCGCAAAAACGGTATTTTTGGATTTGGCCCAATAGATGCCCCTTTAAGCAACATTAAGGGGGATATCATTTTGCTTGCTAGTGCCTGTGGAAAATGACGTCTTATTTAAAATTGACCTTTCATATATATTTATTTGAAAGAAAAATACTGTTTTTGGTGCTTATGAATAGTTCTTTAATTTAATTGAATTGGAATTAACTCGTCACACCCCTTCTCAATTGTAATAATTCCAACTCATATCCTTTGATTTTGGTGAATAGGTATCTCCACTTGTTGAAGACAACGTCGTGGAAATTGCTTTCATGGCTTTCTGATGTTACGAATAACATGACATCAATTACGACCCATGAGTTCATTTTAATATCACAAGTGATTAGAAAATATTGTGGACATAAAATGCAGACTCTCCTCAAGTGTAAAGTAGCATATATTTCCCGGGGTAAGGAAGTTAAAGGGCACAGGAAAGGGATGGTAAAACCTACTCCAAATCTTTACGGGGATTCCATTCCAATAAAACAGGCACAAAAAAATCAACCAGTGACATCATTAGTGAAACTATTGAGTTTCAGTCAGTGTCATGAATTGATTCAAACCAGTCACCTGGAAATTTTTCTATTACTCTCTGAAAAGTCAATAGTTCACTATGATGTATCACCAACCCCAAATGTTGAATGCATTCTCGCCCCGCCTTGTATACTTGACACAACCACATCAATCTATTTGGCATGTTCCTCGTCTTACCAAGGGGGGGGGGGGTGTTACCACCCCCTACCCAGCACTTCGCTCCGCGTGCGCTAAAACATAAACAAAAATCGTAAAAAAGTTCTAGTTATCGTTCTCCATCCTTTCCGGTCATTAGTTTAGAGAAAAAAGTGAAAAAAATGGTGAATGTAGCACCTTCACCGGGGTTAGGGTACTGCCTCAAAGGCGAAGGGGTAGGGGGTGGTTGCCACCTCAAGGATATTTTTGGTGGGAATTTTGAAAAGTTTGACCGTGGCTTGCTCTAAAACTCTATTTGTTTAGTACAACTATTAAGCCAATTGCCATCAGTTAGAGCTGAAAACCGCTGAAAATCCGATATTTCCTAACATTTTTTTAGCGCAAAATTGGATTTTCCGCCTATTTCTTATGGAAATGCCATTTTGCCGACACTCGTGACTTGATGACCGTCCAATTGTGACCCCATACTCAGATCTGTTGGTACGTATTTGGGTATCAATGGAAAGAGGAGGCCGATAGCTATCCCACTGGTATCAAAATATAAGCCATCGGGTTCTTTATAAAAAAAATTCGAGGGGGGGTGGTAACCACCCCCCCCCTGGGGTGGGTAAACCGTGTTACAAAAAGGCTTGGTAAGACGAGGGTTACGTAATCAATAAGCATCATTCTATTGGGTAACATATATCTTTGGCAATATTTGTATTGTAACGATTGTGTAAATGAAATTCTTTGCGTTCCTTTTCAATTATAATTTGTGTGTATTGTGTGTGGTTGGGATTTGATTTTCGGTTTGATGTATTTGGTATTCACACATTTTTGTAAAAAGACAAATATTTTCTAACAATTGCCCCATCACAACTATGCAGAAACTTGTTTTGAAATATGGGGCTGCTGTTTACAAATGTGCTATGATGCTTTAAATAGAGATTAAAACATAGTATGCTAAAACCCTTAATATCTTAAAGAAAATAAATTAGAAGCACCATAGGTTTGGGGTACCTAGCTAGCCAGTTAAGCCTGTCAAAACTGACCTATTTCATTGAGGTCCTAATATACAACGGATCGTGGGACGAGATAGGTAAAAAAAAAAACAAAACCGATAGAGCAAAGCGGGCGCACAACGGAAACCGAACTGAAGTTCAACCTAAGAAAGAAGGATATCCACGTGTAGAAGATAAAAATGAGATTCGCAAACAGAAAAACACTGTATGCCCTTATATAATAGTCGAGTTTGCGGCATCATTGAAGACACAGTATGTGCTGAAGTTGCTTACTGGTGAAAATTTTATTGCTAACGTCTAGACCAAGGTGTGGTATTTAAGAATCTCCAGGTGCAACCTTGGCATCCTTGGGGTCAATTGAGTTATTGAGGTCACAGGTTATCTATGGGGATTACATTTCCAAAATGCATTAATAAAGTTATTAATATCACAAATCTTTCTGAAGTCCAAAAACTACCGAAGTCAATGTTGACGTGGCTGTACAATTGCTAATTACGTGGTATAGTTCGAAAATATGACAAAGGTAAAAAAAAATGTACAGGGGGTAAAACTTTTAAAACTCCCCACGTATTGAAAGTAATGGTCGTACACTTATCCAATGTTAACACATGATTCTGAAAAGGTAATAGTTTCTAGATCAAGATCCTCACACCTTAAGGCAATAACTACTTATATGCCATCCTTAGTGTGGAAATTGTAATAGATTCTCCATCCAGATTAATGTAGGAATATACTTGTTTTCAATTAACAATGTAATATTTTCAACCTTGTAGTAATATATTATTTCCTCAATAATCACAATACTACATACGTATGCTCTAAATGTATAATATCGGTATAATATGTATTATTGTTTGTTTTTGAGTGTATTTGTGATGAAACAAATAAATATTGATTGAAATAAACTCTGCAAACCTATTGTTTATGTGACCTTGAATCGTATTTACGTCATAGCATTAAAGAACATTAAATATTGTACATCCGTAGCTATGGCGAAGGTATCCTTTGTTATTTTTTTTTCAAGATGAATAATGAGTCAATCTATTTAAATTGAAGCATTTAAAAAATTGAATCCTTGCAAATATGTGTATCCGGTTGACCTATTTCGACATTTATACCTGGTTAATTAGGCATCCTACGAATACATCGCTACTTGTTTTTTATCCAAACCTTATGGAAGCATTTTAGAAGCTTTAATCCATTTAGTGAAACTGTGACATCAGGTAACTGAAATTGCCAATGGTGCCCACAGGTGGACCACACGTTGGATTTTCCACAGACACCTGTAGAGAGCGTGGGCTAGTGGTTAAGGTGCTTGACTGCTGGTTGCAAATTTTCCAAAATCCCGGGTTTTGAATTCCGGGTGGGGGACCCACGTGGGTTCTATCCTGGTATCAATTCTGGATTTAATCTCTATACGCTATTGATTAGATATAGAAATACCGCGCGATGGTTCACTTGGAATTGGGCAAATGAATCACGAAAGCCCACCATATCGGGTGTGTACATCGCAGCCAGTTCGAATTAAGAGTAGGGTGAAAAAACCCGACCTGTTCCCAATCCGCCCAGCCTCAAAGCGAGGGCGTGTTAGGAGCGCCCGTATCATGGGATACACGGTCGCCGGTATCAGGTTCATCCGCTGAATAAATCCTGACCACCATCCAAACCATTAACAAAATGACTTGTGGATACGCAAAAGAACTAGACACCGTTAGTCTATTACTAAAATTTTAGCAATAAAATTGTGTGTATAGGACCCACTTGACGCTTCTCTTTTCCCCAAGTTCTATCCGACTATAAGGGTTCTTATTTTCTCCTTCCCTTCGTGTTTTAGGAAGAAAGAAAGAAAATCGTTAATTGCAAATGTGATATATATAATTTTATAAATAAAATATAATTGTTACGCCAACAATATTATATACGACTTTCTTCCAAAAACGACAACAAATGACGTGAACATTGTACTTTGACCCTAGGTATCTTCAGATTGGCACAGACGGTTCACACGTATGGCGGGCGAATTATTCAATTCAAATGGTCAAAAAGGAGCAAATGAAAGTGTTACCCCATCGCGGCTTTGCAATGATTTTGAAATTAGTAGAGCGCCAGATTGAATATATTCATTCCAAAACGGAGAATTGAATATTAGAGCAGCGCCGGATTTATGACGGTCAAAGGATAGATGAAGTCAATGCTCAACATGGCGTAGAGATGGAAATGATGACGGACAACTTCAGCATGGTGAAGGCGAAGGTGTTCTCAAAGAGGAGTGTTACGTCTGGAGGGATAATTTATGGCATGGTATGTATAGAAAACATTAGTAAAACAAAGGTTTGTTAAAGCACTATCAGTCATTTTTTTCCAAATTCAAAATACCATTTTGTCTCCAAATTGTAGTTGAGGTCATATCATACCGTATTATACTGTTCTGTGTGTAAACAGACATTAACGCATTTAAAAGGTGTCTTGAAGATACCATTTACGACTGTTTCTAGACCTGAAAAACGTCTGATTCCGACTTTTATTAGTAAACAATGCATGAAAACTACTAGAGTTTTTTACTACAGCAATTTCCAATACAACAGTGCAAAAATGGACTTTCATGAAAATAGGGGGCGCGATTTATTTACATTGTGAAGAATCGCTGATAGCACTTAGTGGTTTTTATAGCTTGATGGCACTGCGAACTGAATCTATGTGGTTCTCTTGGTTGTGGTGGTGGAGGTGGTGTGGGTGAAGTGAACGTGATTTAAAAAGATCTAAAGGAAATTACGTCAAGAGACCGTATTCTTAAAAATGCGCACATGTAGAAAGACATCGTCGTTGTGACGTATTTTAATAGCAGGGTCTATTGGATAAGTTTGCTGAATGTCATGACAATACGTCCCTATTTATTTATGTACAATTAAGTGATTTACTAAGAAATTGTGTAAATTCTCCCCCTCGGTAGACAAAGCTTGTAATGGTAGATGGTTTTTGTTTTAGAGAATACAGGGATCCAAACGTTGTTATCAGTGTATGACAACACATCGACTCTCAGCATCTATACAACATCCCAAATCTATCATTGTCAGTCCATTGGCCGTTGTAAAAGTGTCAGGATCCATCTGCAACGACTTATCTAAACACCTGTGAAATACAGCTACCGTTAAATCTGAAGGCAAGTAGGACAATTTATTTTGCCATAAAATGTATACCTCTGATCTTCTAATGGAACATTTAAGGTCGGTTCATACCTAGCGGCACTGTGCGTTTAGTTGCCAATATATCGATCACATTCTGCCATCTTACTCAAAATATAGAATTAACTGTATTGGCGTTACGCGAGCCGTAGCTTGGGTAGAGACTGTAGTTCGGCCAACACAACTCATCGCAACGCAGATGCAGTGAAGTATGATCGAACCTTAAGGCCCCTGACCTACTTTCCAGTTGCAGGGAGTGATTTCTGCGCGTGAGCATGGGTAACACTTGATCTTGGGTCAGAATCCGGTTACTGCGCACGCCAATTGCTCGCTGCGACTGGATATCGTCATGGGCCTGGGCGGCTTCAAAACTCAACCACAGGTTGCTCGACAACACCGCCCGTTGGAATCTGTTTCTATTTAAGCGATTAAACCACGGTTCAACCGCCACGAACCGGCGTTTTGAACAACCCATAAATTTTGAACATGCAATATCGCAACCGGATTATGAAGAGGTAATATTTTCTGTTTGAAAAAAATGGGAGTGGTGACATAAAATATTAAAGACATTAGTAAGAGTGCCATTATTATAACTAACTCATGTGGAATATTCGTTCTAGTATCATGGACAGCAGCTGATGATTATTAACAGTACGTTAAGATGTGCTCTATTAGACCTTTTCGGTAATGACCAGATGGTTGATTGGTCAGAAGACGAATGCGACACAATCGAGATATCCCAAAGAGATCAGATTCAGAGGTCCGTAGGATGCGATGTAAGATGGCGGTATAGTAAGTAACTATTTATCTTTACATGCAATCCTAGGTAGACCAACCGGCAAAAGTTGTGCGCAATACCCGTAGTATCCGTAGAATAATATGTGGTGAATAGAAGTATTTTTTACAAGGAAATGCAACATTCAATCATTTGCAACTCTCCTATTTGTATTTGAAGGTTATCGGTGTATGAATGAAATTCAACAGGAACAAGTGAGTTTTGATTTTGGCTTTTACGGCAGAATTGGATGCTTTGTCGTCCGTGATTGCTCTCTTCTGAGCCTGGTTTTAGTACTTGCAAGGAGTTTGTTTATCGGTTTTGTCATTGATCATGTTTTATAAATAGTTTAATGTTCGTTAGTACTTGGTCATTTTAAAGGCTGACGCAGAGATTTCATGAGGAGGGCGCCCTCAATTTCCAAAAAATCGTGTTTTTGCATGTACATAAACTAATCACTGTGTGAAATTGCTAAGCTTAAATCGAATTCCTTCATATAGAAAATCACAACTTTGTTATAAATTCGGATCCGGATTTTGGGGGTTACACACAGTATCCTATGGAACGGAAATACTACACAATATATGTGACCTTTAACTGCATCAAAACGAAAAAAACCGATTCATCGCAAATTTTCGGAAGTGTGCATTTTTTAGGTTACATCTTTAGTTCCAGTTGACTATTTGCCATTATTAACACACGCAAAAATCATATTTCGAAATCTCGCAGGTCAGACTTTAATATTAGTTAGTACTATTTTTGACTGGGTTATTATGGTATTAGCGCTGTTTGCTTTTTATAACAAGAGAGAAGAGAGAAGAGTGAAAGGGTGGAACAGTGGGAGAAGATCAGGGGACATATTGCAAATAAATTAATACTCAACTAATTTCAGGCAGCGTATAACACAAAACCAAAAGCTGAAAATCGACTTGCAAGTACACAGAAAATAAACACTCAATGCATTACCTTCCGGGCAAATTCAACGCCGTCCAGGGCAATGCAATGCAATGAATACATGTCCAATTAACGGAACATTTCGTGATTTCCAGCCATCTTCTGTTTTATTTTATTGTTCACTAAATTCCTTGGCAAAAGCTTATTCACAAATTTTAAGTTCATTCCGATCTTGTGGTTTTATTTTTTGAGGGAATGCTTGATTTCCATGGTCCCATAGTCCTCCTGGTCTGTATTGAAAGTCGAGAATTTTTTACAGATGCTAACTGAATTGGCACGTAAGATAGGTACAACACTGAATTGCTGAAAAAAGCTAACAGATGATATAAAAATCTCAACCTTTTTTTAGGTAAGTTGGGGGGCAAGATTGTGGATCACGAAATGCCCCTTTGAAATTACTTGGGATACCTTGTTTCACTTTCAAAGTAATATCATTAAATACTCCTTCAAATTAATGTCTATTAGAATAAATTGTTGTTATAGCTGGTTATATCCTGAACAGTTAATCATCATTTGCTTTTTTTTTTTTTCAATCTTATAGACTTGTGGTTGCCAACCGAAAATCAGCAGATACTCTTTCACCTGTATCTTTCTCTTCTGTGTTGCCTGTACTTTCTTTTTATCATTAAATCGGTCACCTGGGAGTTTTTCTTCCGGTTTGAATGTGAGGAGATACTGAAATTCACCTCATCTATTACTTTATTCTAACAAGTTTGATGTGGTTTGCAGTAGAGAAGCAATGCATATTTTATAATATCTGGCGGTGAAAATGGGTATAGGTGATAGTCGCGTTTCCTTGGATCAGCGCTGCAATTGCTTGGTGTAGTTTATCTAATAATTTGGCCCTACATTATTCTGCACTATTTAATTATCCGTGTAATGATAATAAAATGGCAATATCCCCGTCAGAAATCGAGAAAATATTGTGTATATAACCGAAAACTAAACTTTTGGAGTACGTAATTATGTACCCCGTTGGCTTTGCAAATTGAAACATTTGAGATTTTGAACACTTTGCAATGCCTGATTATAGATGAATGACATTATTACATCGTTGCCCATCGCCTCCGTAGCTTAAAGTATGGTAAGGAAAATATTTAATCGACTCTGATGTTCATATTGTGGGACTTGTCATTCTAGTTTGACCTGCCTGTCAGCCCAGTGCATTGACATCACATTGCAGTATTCATTGCGCATCAGGCCGTTTGGTTGCATATTTTGAAAATCATTTAGTTATTATATTAATAGACCCCTCAAGGATTGACAGGTGACAAGTGGATTAACACATCACCGGCAGCAATTGTCTGTGAGTTATGCGCATGCCTTTTCAAAAAGCACGCCCAGATCACAATGAATGCTTCCATACAAAGCCGTCAATGCCTAGCCGGACCGGGAAATCAAACTAATATGGTGAAGAATACATCAGTTTTAACTCCTGCACCTTGAAGTAATAATAGAACTTAATTATCAAAGCTCATGTCTTGGTAACTCCAGACCAAAAAAAAAAAAAACCAATAAAAAAAAAAACAATATCCTACATTCATATGAATGAACAATTTAAAAATTATTTTCTCTCCAGTACAGCAGCATATTTTAAATACGCTATACTTTCAAATTCAAGCTACGAAATTAATGTTTTGTTTCATACGTTCTTCCTGTAGCTTTGGTCGTTGCATTCGTTTACTTAAGTGACCAAGATAGAAATAACTTCAACGAAGTATTAAGTATTATTTAAAATGTACCCGGCAGTCTAGCAAATAAAAACAACAACAACACATACCCAAAAAGTAGCGAAATCGGAAAAAAAAACAAAAAAACAACAAACAAAACAACACACACACACACACAAAAAATAAAACGAAAAACGTCGTGAACTCATTAAGAGCCTTTTTAGCCTCAAATAGAGGCGGCGAGGTAATTGGGACCCCCCTTTTACATGATTGAAACATTTTGGTATACTTCCCAGGTCAAAATGCCAGTTTGATCCCACTTTAACTGGTTTCAACTGGACCCTTTAAATTCCAGTTGATCCCAGTGGAATATCCAGTTGAATCCCAGTTGAACTCGGTTGAATCTGTGACGGAAAATGGAACATTTGTCAACTACAATTTTTTATGACCAGTTGAACCCGGGAACCTCAGTTAAGACAGTTTACAAACATTTTTTAATTAGTTCCGTCACGGAAATGGAACAACTTTCAACTGGGATCAACTGGAATTTTGACTGGGTTTTTAATTGGCCATGTCTTCTGGTGAACATACTCCTGTAATTGATATTGCAGAGGTATCATTTTGGAGAGCAGGAAACCACCAGGTTAACTGTGGTACTACCTGCTGTTCTCGTTCTGCTGTTTTGCATCATTTCCTCCATTATAAGTTCAATCGGATTTGGAAAAAAGAAGAAAATATTACCCTCATCACCGTTGTGTTCGCCTCAGATGCCTATGGAATATCCTTCTCTTTACTTTCACGGTGTAAATATGGGTTTGCGTTAAATGTAATGATTACGCTATCGCCTACTTCACGAATCTTGTTCTTTACGACATGCTTGGGAGAAGGCATTTGTATCTTTGGTATGAATTGCATTCGCGTACTTCCCAGCAGGTAGATCCGGAAATACAGGGTGCACGTGATGTATGATACCTCAGAAGACACGGAGGAGGATACTGATGGAAATGACTATATCAGTTCACCCTTTGAGATGTTTCAAATGGCTGACTTTACACAACATAGTACGTTTACGACTAACGGATATCGAAACTGAAACAGTGTAGGTCGACGTATGGCATTCAGTACCTCTCAATTCAAGACGCCTAAATGCCAGGTTTATGATAAATTACTATAAATTGCACACTCGTTAGCTGGTCTGTATCACGAGATTCATTCGATATGAAGAATGTTTACTTATCCTGGGACTCCTTTACATAAATTATGGCGACTTGTAGCATATAATTTCAGGTACTCGATGTACTTTCTAACTCAAAATCGGCTGCATGTTGATTTTATTTTTTCTTCCGAACAACGGTAAAGAATCTATTTAACGAGCTATTGCTCTCCTGCAAAATTACTTGAATGACCACCATTTGTTGATGACGATTTATTTGTGCATTAGTTTTTAAATTATATATATATATAATATATATATATATATATATATATATAGATATATATAATATATATATATATAATATATATATATATATATATTATATATATATATATATATATTATATATATATATAGATAATAGGCGAGGAGACTATCTTCATGCAGAGTGCTCAATGCTTGAAAGCAGAGCGAGATAAATTGAGACCTACTGGGACACGGTAGTTTAATCGGAGTTCACGCTTGTGCGATCATCAGACAACTGGCTGTATTGGTTGGTTGGTTATGTTGAATGGCGCCTTCAACTTAAAGTTATTTGCGCAAAAGCAAAAGTTAAAAATAATGGCGCAATATGGGAGACAAGTCAAATGTTACATTAGTTGACTATTTTGAAGGCTTCACAGACGTTCATGTGGTACTCTTACATTGTGGACGTCGCAAAGGGCAGTTGGAGAAACACCCCATGCCACAGCTTGAGTAAGTCTGGATCGGCTACTTGGGAGCAAAAGCAGACCTTTGGAGGCGTCTTCAAGTATGATGTAAATAAATCTGCGTCATCATCATCACTATCATCCTGGTCACTATAACCATATGCGATGACTCACTGTGATCGGATACCGTATCACAGGTATAACGGTCTCTTCTTGAGCGGAGGATTGGTCTATGTCCATATCCTTTTCCTCACACGCCTGAGCTGGCACATTGTCCTGGTCACTCCAAGGTTTTGTGTCAACATCGGGATTTGGCTTGGGAGTTGCGCCGACTTTCTTCCGGGCCAACCAGGCGCAAGCACAAAACTGCTTTTGTCTCGTCTCTGGTAAGAGGGGATTCCTCTTTTGTTCTCTTCTCTCCTTCACGGGCTAAGTGATGTAGTCAACAGTTCCCGTAGCAACTGAGTGGTGGTTGACAAATGCGTCTGCGACACTGGATCACTCTCTTAGTTTTCCATACGATATTCAGAAAAAACTGCGCTACCTTGACATTTCAAATTAAATATCGGTTCACTGGTGACACTCAAGCTCTGTATAACTTTAGACAGACGTGGTCCAAGTACAAGAAAATTATTGGAGTATCCATAATTCTCCGAGACCGGTACCAATCCACGTCCTCACTCAATCAAAACCAGTGAAGGAATCCTAACCTCAATAATCACTGCTGCCTATTCGGTGGATGCGAAGAATATATAGCGGTTTTGCGGACGTCGTAGAGAGAAGTTGGTGGTAGTAGAGGGCGGCATGAGATGGAAGGTGCAAATTGCGGACGGCGGAGAGATAATGGTAGTCGTATTATCCTAGGTGATGTGGAGTGGTTGCTAAGTAGAATTTGTTATCGTGCGGCCACTTGGATATCAGTTCGGGTCGCTTGTTGAGTAATCTGCGTTTGTCGGCATTGATGATGCCAGCTTCTCGGTGAGGCAGAGGTCGTATTTCTTGCTGCCGCTGGAGTACGGTCGGGCGCTGGGATAGAGGCTCATGTGATGTCGTAGGGTTGGGTTCTTCTTGAGCTGCCACACGTATTTGGAGAGTTCTGTGCTGTTCTGGGCTTTTACTTTTTAAGGATGTCTTGGGTTTGTTGAATCTACTTGAAAGGTGGTTCCATCAGTCCGATGTAAAGTTGGGTTAGGTCCCTGTTCGCTACTTTGACTTCGGCGCTGCTGATGATGTTGGTTTTTTTTGTTTTCAAGCAGTTTCCTTGGCAGCGGGCACAAGTCCTTGTTGCTGCAACAAGGACAAGGACTTTGTTCTATATATTCTTCGCATCCACCAATCTCATGCAGCGCAGTTGTTGATGATCGCACAAGCGTGAACCTCCGAGTAACAACTACCGTTCCATAGGTTGCAATCAATGTATTTTATTTTATAATATAATATATATATATATATATATCTATATATATATATATATATATATATATATTTATATATATATATATTATATTGATTCCAACAAAGGGCTGCACAAGTGAATACTTGCCCAAGGCCAGTTATATTGTACGATTGGGTACCAATTACTTACTAGTTTTACAATTGTAATACTTTGTTACTGTTACCTATTTGTCTAGAATCTTCTGTACAGTCTTCGTGGATTAAAGGCAGACTCAGAGATAGCCAACTAATTGACGATCGTCCCTCAATTGTTCATTCCCCAACGACAAAACCACAAAACATCGCAACCACACCTGAACACACAACCCCCACAAACAAGCCTACCACCGAGCCTAAACAAAAATTTTGCTATTAATCTTAATCTTCGTTTTTAGTTATTCCAAAACTTTAATTTTACTATATCATTACATATTCACTTTTTATAATAAAAAAAAATAAATCTGATCGGACGTTTTAGTTTTAATTATTTCACCTCCTATATTGTTTGGACAGGCATGATTGACATGACAAAAAGTTGGAAATTGTGGAGTCTCGTGACTCATCTTAGTCTGCCTTCAATGTTGGCGGGGATCGGTGGGTAATTGACATGTAGGATGTGAGGTCAAGGTCTTGTAAGACGTTTATAATTTTATTTTGTAGAAATATATTTACATGCTTCTTTTTTATATATAATATAACCAAAGTTACGAAAGATCGAAGCGCTTCCGTTTCTGTTTGGTTAACATTACACAATACCTCAGTGCAATCGGTTCTTGCAGTGGGTGTTTTGCCAGATATAGCGTCAAATCGGTGGTGGTGGGTGGGTGAATGGCACATTGGACTAAATTTCTTATTTCAAAAGACCCTAGGCAATGATTTGGAAAGTTTTTTCTGGGTTTCACTCAAGTATGGTTTTGCGAGGACTTTGTGAACTAGCAACGAAGAAACGATGAAAATGACACCACAACACAAGTAACTATTCATTTAAGTAGCCTCAAAATAGAGTTTTTAAAATGAATCAATTTCATGTATATGGGTTTATGTCCGCTCAAATGACTTGGCCTTTTTAAATGTCTTGGTAACCCTTTTTGCGTTTCTTCCACTCAAAGAAAGTGAAAATATTAACAGGTGGTGAAATGAAACTTTGCTGCTAACAAATCGCATAAAAATTTTTGGCTAACTACAGTTTTCCTCGGGAGTTTTCGGAAACCCCTTTATTCCGGTTTATCAGGTTTATTCCGTTAAGGTTTCCGATTCTATGTGTTCAGAAAAAAAGTGGGTCAGGTTACGGAAACTCCCGTTTTCCTCGACATATTTCTGCACATGTTACGTTTTGAGTGAAGGTTACACTACTGTTGGTTAACGATGATCCAAAGATATTTTTAAATTCATGTTTTTTTTTAAAAAATTACACTTCTATTTTGATTTAAAAATAATTTGTTGCAATGGTGGCATAAGATAGAACTTTTGTACGAACGTCGTCTAGAATTACCGTACAGATTTTTGGGTCATTTGATCATTCCGAACGTTTCCTCCCCGATTAAAGTTTGTGTACTTCGCGTTGAGGCCCAAAGAATTTCTATGGTATGCTAATTGCAGAAGCTACCATGGCAACAGGGAGACAGGATTATACTGTAGGAAATTCTTTGCAAGCGGGGGGGGCTATTAAATTCATCGGGACGGTCACAAATATGATACATGCTTACCCTCAACTGAATTGACTTGATTCACCGATTCAATTTAATCGTTACTTTCTATAACCAAAGTTTTAGTGAGTACCTTTATCCTTTGCCGTGGACTTTTGGGTCACTTCTGACCCGGAAGTTACTTCAGTGGTTCTTTTGTTTTAGCGCAGTCAAGTTGAACCATTACGCAAGCTAGCGAGACAGTCCATTCGACTGAGTGGCCCTGATTTTCTAGCCAGAGTGTCCTCGCGCGAGGCCCGTTTTTCAATGAAACGCAACCCGAATATCATCTCCTCTGCCCAAACATGTGTGCCGGCGGGAGGTCAGTAATTGCAAATCTCCCTACAGTCCTGGTGTGTGAGGCCCATGAATTTGCCTAGCACGGGTCCAGGTTAAAGGGTTATGTTTACCAGTTTACATTGTTCCACAGGTTATTTTTGTCACGTTGGCCGTTCTTGAAGTATGAAGATTATGTAAATAAATTACTTTTCATGGAAAACTAGATTGAAATTCCAGTGTTTTGAAGTTTGGAGTTGGTTATGGTGTTAATACTTCACTCTCTATCACTCCCGTGTTCACTTCATTTTTAGGTTGTCGACGATTCCATTCATTCCATCAAGACAACCTTACGTTGATTCAGGCGAAACATTTGCATGGGTTCCCTTTATCTATGGAATGGAAAATCTAACGTCATTCGTAATATTCATGGAACACTAACACAGAATTTTTACACCGTCCTCTCATGGTCTGGACAATCCGGAAAACTAGCAAGGCTGATTACCTGAATACTCAGAGGAATCATGAATTTAAGTTATTTTTGAAGAAATTATAACCTCATTTTGAGACGGTTTTATCTTAGGGTACATGTGGTCCAGTGGATCCATCGCCCTACCTGCACGCCAAAGGTTGTGAGTTCGAGCCCCGCTGTGGCCAATTTTTTGTGACTGAGTAAGGCTCTTACCGCAATTACTCTTCGCTACCATGTTGCATCAATGGGTACCCCGACATTTTCAATGTCGAAAGGTAACATACTCGTTGTATAGGAGGGGTAAGCGATCCCCCCTACACAGCTTTATATGATGAATCGCTTCAAAAGTGAGATGAGAACTCCTTTCCTGTGTATCCAGGCCGGCCGCCTGATTTCTGAAATATGAAGATCAACAAAAAATACCTTGAAAGAAAACTACAAACATTGTTCTTTCAACGAGAAAACAAATCTTGAACTGTTAAAAACAAAAAAACTCAGAACCAGTTCCACATTTTCTATATTCTGCAAACCGGATGTTGAAGCCCAGGATCGGATCTCGGAAAAATCACTTCGGAAAATGTCAAATGGCAAACAGACGGATGCCATCGTTTTGACAGTAGCCGTTAAAACCACTGACCTCTACGACGTGGATAGCGGGTCTGAGTCGTCGATTGAAACAACGGAAGTTTGCCTTTTTACCCTTCGCAATATGGCTGGAAACAATGAATACACCTGATGGTGCACATATTCCACACAGATGTTCTATTGTTAATACCAAAATTCATTTAACTTGACAATTAAGTGAAGCACCATATAGCGCAGGGCAAAATGCAACTTCCGGTGGTTTCAATCGGCGACTATTCAAGGGTGCGGCAGCCCGCTATCATGTGTAGAGGTCAGTTGTTAAAACAGAAATAGCTATAAAAACATGGTGCCATGATTTTTACAAGGATTTTACTGTGTAAGTGAATAGGGACATATACGGGAGTTTCTAATAAAATTGATTGACCTACTGGAACATTTCACCCCATTCTCAAACACTATACAGTATTATATAATATTGGATTGCTTGTTGTTGGTAAGAGAAGATATCGCGATTCCAAGGCGATGTCAGATATATACTATTCTTGGAGATTGTTGATATTTTCTTTTCACTAAAAAAAAAAACATTGCTATATAACTAACAATAAACTAACAATGTTATTCTTATTATGCAAGAAGAAGCTGACTTGCCAAAACAGCTTTAATTCAGTCTACGGTCCGGTCAGAGGGTTCTGACACGCCGTTTTTACTGGGTTTTGTGAAAAACAATCTAGGCGCAGTTTGAAATGCCTTGCAAAAAAACGAGTTCTAATTTTCAAGGCACGCTACAGCTTTCATGAATTC
The DNA here is from genome assembly GCA_023653785.1 of Ophioderma brevispina. Classification (NCBI taxonomy): domain Eukaryota; kingdom Metazoa; phylum Echinodermata; class Ophiuroidea; order Amphilepidida; family Ophiodermatidae; genus Ophioderma; species Ophioderma brevispina. Next base: position 23,935 of record JAMKCH010067735.1, on the reverse strand, counting down.
TAACTGGATGTTCAATCTGAGTAAGTCTGATAGCCAAGGTTCCGTGCGAAAGGAGATATCGTCCGGCAGGAACCACAGTCCGGGCTACATAGACGAAATCGGAAAAAGCGTTGATGTGATGAAACTAATGTTACGTGAAGAGTCACCTGAATCGATTGCCCGATTGTTAACCATTGTTCCCGGACTTTGAACCCGGCGGACCCCATAACTCCTGCCACACCGGTCAAAGTGTTAAAAAGGCTTGAAAACCTGTAATGACATCATTGCTTGATGAAAGCAAAAATATATCACCACAGTCTGTCGGTGCTAAGATCACTACTGAATGCCAAGTCGAAAATCCATTTTGAATTACCGCGACCACTATATCAAAAAGCGGAGATACAGGCAGCTTGTTATTTTTATGTTTATCAATAATTGCTATAACAACACGATTTGCATAACAATTCAAAACATTATATGATGTGTTTTTTATAGTAGATTTCAAATACGTGAGACTCCGTGCATAATCCGATAGGGATGGTATTGATAGGGGGTTCAATCCACGGACATGCAGAGACTAGGCATTTAGGCCATTACCAAAACATATTGTGACCATGGTACAAAGTCCTGTACAGAATCGGCTCTTACTGTGACAACATGATGATCGTTATACAAAGGTTGTTTTTTGTGACCAAATAAAAACTTAGTTGTGTTATGTGTGCCAATCGATATAAGAAACATTATTTCTCCACTGCTGTGATTAACGAATGGTGATTTGCAGTTGTCAAAGGTGTTCAATAACAACGTTTAATGAAATAAAATGCTTGTATTTTCTTCTGATACTGAATGACACATCCATCATCTCAGATGTGAAAATTAATGTATTTTAGGTCAACCAAAAATTTCTCCTTTATTATTTTGGCAAAAAATGTAGCAAAAAAATATGTTGATAAACACCGTCTTCTTTGTAGGTGTGTAACAAAAAACGTTGGGAATGTTTTATATGGGGGGGGGGGGGTGGGGGGGGGGGCTGGGGCGGGGGGCTTTCCATATTTGCTATCAACATTTAACGCTTGTGTAAAGTATGGGATTGTTAACACTAAATATACAAGTGTTATTAAAATTTTAATTTAATAAATTTCTAATAATTATAACTTATCATATCATGAATTATAATTAAGCAAATCTAATAATATTTCTGGGTGCTATATATTAAAAAAAATTTTTTTTTTTTTCCACTATTCCTTTAAAAATATCATACCTGAAAGCTAATTAAAAATGATTTATTTTTAAAGTTATTTATAATACATCAAGTTTACTGAATAGAAGCAGAATGTATTGATTATTTTAAACAATAGTGCTAATTACGAAACCTCGCTAATAAAAACAACGCCTCAACATAGCTTGTTCAAGGCGCTCTAACTAACTTATTCATTGGTTCTATGCAAATAATGTCACAGATCATAGGTAGAAATCATACAAGAATTGGAGCATATCCCCCTCCCTAAAACTAAGAAATGGAGAGAATTCACTCTATTAAATACCTAATTTGAGGTCTCCAATTTCCCCTGGCCTATGTTCCATGCCTCCGCTAGTAAGTTCAATAAGTTCAACTCAGGCAGAGTGCCTTGTTCAGTCTTGTCAGGCTTATTTTTGATTTTTGTTTTGTACAGGGAAGATTAAAACCCACAAAGCAATATAATCAAGGCTGTCGCTCTGAGTAGCACAACCACTACACCTAACCACAACATGTGTTTGTGGTTTTACACATAGACTTATAGGCACCTGGATCCAGTGCACAACAGAACACCAGGGAGTGTACCATTTTTTTTCAATATTTCTCTAGACAGGGTAGCCCCTTCAATGCTAAAGCATGCTGATTTCAAACCTCAAAACACAATGTTCAAAATAATTGAGAATAAATGTCAATAACACAATACAGTGTGAAAAAGCAAGTTTGTCGGTTATTACCAGACAGCCTTGATCAAAGCTACCTCTAACAGATATCATAACCCTCGATAATATGTATGAAGTAACACGAATGAACACAATTATAATCCCAAATTGAATTCATGCGTGATATAAAAGTTCCGACCTTCAGTTGCAGCTGCTTGTATTGAAAGCACGAGGCCGTGGATGACTGCTGCATGCTGGCACTTGCAGTCGAATGGGCATCTAGACCAGTCGCATTCAGCTTACTTCTGTGCGTCTGTTGGATGATGTCTATATTATAGCATGTGTTGCATAGTGCGGGTTTCAAACTAAATGGGGACGTTGAGTTTGGACCGTCACCCGTGCTGTTCAAGTTGATCAATGTAGGTACATTTAATACATACAAAATTAACTCTAGTCGATCAAGTGCATTTTTGATATAATATAACCAATGACAACTGCGTGAGATCTTGATTTTGTACCCTCGCAAAAAGGTTGTCGGCTGCTGTGTTTTTCCATTGACGTTTTCTCATTTTCCGACTGTGTCTGTAATGTTTGCCAGCTCTCTTAAAGGGATTCAATGACTTAGAAAATATTCAGACGTAATGAAATGGACCCTTACTGAAATCAATTCCACAAATTTGAAAACAATTTGGAAGTTTACATTCTGTAAAAACAGTAAAAACAGCAAGAGTTACATGATCGAGATTCCTGACATGGAAAATCAGGGTGTTGACATTCCTGCCAGAATTTACAATGTATCTGGCAGGCCTTTACACAATTAAAAAGCATGCAGACATTGTACTTGTATAAGATATTGATTTGACAAGTGAAAGGTGGATTAGCCAATATTTATTTTTTCCCATTTTCAATTCTTCCTAGTTGGCGCAAGTCCCATTCTGCTATGTCGCCTTTTTGCCTTATATGCAGTCATGCATGAAACAAATTTTGTTGAAATGTAAGGTCACAAAACAAGGACCACGAGATTCAATTTCAAAAGTGTAAAGATTTTTGACTCGCACTGTAGTGTATGTGTCCCAATACCTTAATATCTATACCAGAATAAATGTTACCAATTTATAACAAGGAAAATAATATTGTCATATCTTGTCATATCAATCTTTATTTCAATATTATACATACAAAATACAATGCACAACAGTGATATTGAGGACATGATCAAAAGGCCAAACTGACCTGAGGCGATCATGCCCTGAGCCTAACTAAAAGTTTCATGACAAAATATATAACAAAACATAACACTAAACAAAGACGGGCAAGCACAACGACTAACAAGACATGCCCCGATTAGGATCATTTATACTCTTCCATAAATTTGAATTTCAATTGTTTCTTAAAATGTTTGTACTTTTAGACTGTTTTATGGTTTTGTCAAGTGAATTCCAAAAAGTAGGTCCACAATTTCTTATAGCACAATTAGAAAATACTCTCTTAGTTTTATTGACATGATAATCTTGAGCATTTCTTGTTAGGTAGTTGTGTTTCTGCGCATGTCTGGTAAAATAATTTGAGAAAGCATTCGTAAGTTGGTCCGTTTGGTGCCTATACATGAAAACCCCAAGGTTAAGTTTAAATGTGTCATATACATTCAGAACATTACGTTTCGAAAAAAAGAGGTGCTGTATGACTTCTATAGTGGCTGTTAGTTACCGTTCTGATGGCCCATTTTTGTAATTTTAGTATTTTATCTAAATACATTTTACATGTATTACCCCAGATTAGTATACCATAATTTACATAAGGCAATATCAAAGTACAATACAATGAAAATAATATTTGTTCAGGTACAAAATGCTTCAGCTTAGTCAACATACCTGCATTCCTTGAAATTATTTTAGAAATTGCATCAATGTGATTTTTCCAAGTTAAGTTTTCGTCTATAATGACTCCCAGAAATTTAGTTGAACTCACTCTTTTTAAAGATACACCATCAAGAATGACATCAAGTTTTAGTTTTTCATTACTAATCGCATTTCCTGGTTTAAATTCATTTATAGCTTCAGAATCTTGATTTTTACCAATAAATTTCCTTGTATTGTTTTGCGTTCCGAGAACCATATAATTGGTTTTGCTTGCATTGACTGACAGTTTATTGGCCTGGAACCAGTTACAAACTTCATAAAGTTCTTTGTTTATTATGTCATTTTGAGATGTTATATCTGAATGAGAAAACAAGAGAGTAGTATCATCTGCAAAAAGAATAAGTTCAAGGATGGAACTGGTATTTACAATATCATTCATGTACAATATGAATAGCAATGGTCCTAAAATGGATCCCTGAGGAACTCCATAAGTTATAGTCTTGTGTTCGGAATCGTACATTTGATAACGAACAAATTGTTTACGGTTGTTGAGATAGCTTTTAAACCACTCAAGTGCAATGCCTATGAATCCATAATGTTCTAGTTTGTACATTAAGATATCATGATTTATTGTATCAAAGGCCTTTGATAGGTCTAGGAATATACCGACTGTGGTTTCATTTTTTTCGACAGCATTAGCAATTTTATGTAAGTCGAATGGTTTGGTCTAAACCCAAATTGTTTTTCATTTAATATATTATTGTTATTAATAAATTCCATACATCTATTGAAAACGAGTCTCTCTAATATTTTGGAAAAGCAAGGCAATACAGATACGGGACGATAATTTGAAAATACATCGGCATTGTCTTTCTTGAAAATCGGAACTACCTTTGTAATTTTAAGTTGGTCAGGCACAGATCCAGTTGATAAAGAGAGATTGAAAATTGAAGCTAAAGGTTTTGATATCAAAGGAGCAATCTTTTTTATAATAAAATTCCCAATGCCATCATGTCCAGGACTTTTGTTTTGATTAAAGTTACTAATTATTAGTAACAATTGGTTTCATGAAGATGCATTTTTGTAAGGGATTATGAAGATACTCGTAGTAATCCTTTCCTGAGTGTTGAATTTTTGAAGCAAGTTTTGGCCCAATGTCAATAAAGAAGTTGTTGAACAAGTTTGAAATCGTTTCCGGCTCATTTACAACATCACCTTCTTCTGTCTTAAAAGTACTTTGTTGACTAACAGGCTTATTACGTCCAATTATGCCATTTATTGGTTTCCAGGTTTTCCTGATATCAGTCTTAGTGCTTTCAAATCTTTTATGGCAATACTCTCGTTTGCATTTCCGAGTTAGGTTATTTAGTTTATTTCTGTATGTTTTAAATTTAACTGAATTTTCCTCTGATGGACACAAAAGATACTGTTTATACAATTTATTTTTGGCATTAATACTTTTTAGTAATCCTTTAGTTATCCAATGTGATTGAGGAGTTGTTTTTCTATTTATTTTACACTTTTTCAGTGGAATGCATTCATTGTATAGGTCCTTGAGTTTACTTGTAAATTTATTATAGTCCGTGTTTGCATCAATACCATCTAACATTTCATTCCAATTTACACACATTACTCTATTTTTCAACTTATTTACATTGTCTTCACTATGAATTCGCTTGTACGTAAATTTATTTGCTGTCTTCAGTTTCTGTTTATAATGTTGATTTTTTAAAAATACAGTCGGAAAGTGATCGGTTATGTCTGTCAATAGTATACTGGATTTGATAAAATGTTCATTTGAATTGGTCAATATGTTATCAATGATTGTTGCCGAAGTTTCAGTTATACGTGTCGGTTTAATAATAGACGGAATCATATGATTATAATATATTAAGTCAAGGAATTCTCCTATTGATCTGTTGGTTTCGTCTTTCAATAGATCAATATTATAGTCACCAATTAGATAACAAACGTTATTTTCTCTGCTTAAATTTTGTAAGACTTGGTCTAGGTCAGTGTTGAAACCATCAATTGATGTGTGCGCTCTGTAGATTACACCAATCAAGATGTTTCGATTTGTATTGTTGTCAATCTCAATGAAACACATTTCATAGTTAGAATTTGCTTTACATAGGTCCTTTCTTAACTTATATTTCAAATATTTTTTTATGAAAAGACAAACACCGCCTGACTTTCGATCAACTCTGTTCACATATTCAAAGTTGTAATCTGGTATTTGAACATAATCAAGAGGTTTATCTTTCAACTGAGTTTCCGTTAGTGCAATAACACTGAATTTGTGATCAATAGTTTTCAGGCACTGCATTAATTTTTCAAAATTTTTGTTCAAACTTGAAGTCAGCATTTTCATTTGATATATTCTGACTGAGTTGATCGGAAGAAACATAAGTACACTCAATATTGGCACCTTTTGGAGAATTATCATCATTTGTTTCAGAATCTTTACACATAGTTTCATAACGCATAGGGTTGAATACCATTTTGTCGTATTTCTCAAAGTCAAAGTTTAAATGCATGTTGCCATCATCATTTAAGTAATTGCCAATCTCTGTATCAGATAAATCATTGGCTTGAGTATCTTCAGTACATTTTTTACAGACCCATTGATCATTTTTAAGATGTTTTAGTTCCTTTTGTTTCAATTTGGTACATTTTTATGAACATATAGTCCATAGAATTATTTTACATCCTTCCGGTCATTTTGACGAAATAAATGTGAAGGTAGCACCGTCACCGGGGTTAGCGTCGAAGTCGATTGGTGGGGAGTGATTCTAATACTTCTACTACCCATTATTGAAAATGCAGTATTCTTATTGGCCAGTTTACTGCCCATTATTCTGCAATAATGAGCCTCTAATGCATTTTCTTATATCTTTATTTTCATTCACCAGCATACAAAACACACATAAATTTTACACATGTAAAAACCTATACAAACAAACAAAATAAAATCAAGTTGTTTACTAATCGAATAGAACTAAAGGTTTTGTAGTATCATCTATGGGCTCATAATGTATCCTCGGCCGGAAAAAAAATAATCGGCGCCATTATTTAGTTTTTCCTATCTCGGGCACATTATTCGCCTATAAATGATACTGCATAGTACCCTTTAGTTATTAGTTCATTGTTTAAATATTGTGGACTGTATGTCTCTAAAACTATATGTTGATTAAAACTAGTCATTTTCCATATCATTTGGGGCCAAAAGCCTATGAAAATCCGATATTCCTACCTGTTTTGATGCAAAATTTCTTGTTTGCATTTTATACTCTGATGTGTGTTTGCCACCCCACCCCTTAGTAAATTGTGTTACAAAAAATAGCCTCGGTAATCATATTGCCAAAGTTTGATTTTCTTTGATGTTTACTTGGATATTCTGCAAACTAAATAATTACAATACGTCATTTTAAAATACTCGCCTTTCAGGAACAAATTGATATTTTCTTTTGGGAAGTTGTGTGTATAAGCGTTAGTGCCCTCTAAATTTTTGTTTAGATTATGTTAAATTTTACTATTGAGTATATTACCCATTTAACTATTAATTCTTTTCAAGTTTGATATTTTAAGCGTGTACATTATTTTAAAAGATGGGAACTATTTAGTAAAACGAGAAAAAACATTCCAGTTACATTTTAAGTATTTTTATAAGTTCATTTTTGAACAGTTCTAGCCAATATTTATTGTGTGTTGCAACATGCATACTATTAATTAATTTTTATATAACATGCACTACAATGTTTGTGTTCCTTCTAACGTATTTACTCCTGAAATTTATGTTTTTATTCATGCAAAAATGAGTTAAAACATATTGGCGACTAATTAAAGATATAAATTTTAAGGAGCCAAATTTGTAAGAGGTTGTGTAATTTTCTGAATGCGTCGGTCATCGTGGTCAGTCTACGCTATAATTTACAACGAACGAGTCCATGCACGTGAATGTTTCCCATTTTTACCGCTTATGGAAGTCGTTTGTATACATATTTGACACGGTTTGTAACAGAAACACAGTGTTATAGACGTTCGTCATCATATCGTCATCTTCATCGTCATCATCATCGGCATCATCAGTGGCATCATCCGTGACATCATCGCGGCATCATCGCGGCATCATCGGCATCATTTCAAAATAATTAAACCAGTAGCTATAGTAATCTCACCATACCATTAACATGAACATTATAAATCAACGGGTTTCATGCAGTCGAATACGTATTTGACTCCTTAGAACACAGCTAATCACACATTTGGGTTTTGACAAACTGTCAAATCACATTCAGTGGCCATTTTGAATAAGAAAACAGTTGTTTCTTGGTATTTTAATACTATCGTCAGTTAAACCATTCGTGTCTTTAACATACACCACTTAAAATAGCCATTCCCTTTTATTTCATTTAATTACACGCATTCATAAGTAACTCAAACTTTTAAACGCCGTTTTCTCAGAACTAGGCTAAGCATTTATGCTGATTCGACAGTATGCAGAACCCACAACGATATCTTGTCCACATACTGTGTGTAAGCTCAAATCTTTCGTATAATAAATCACAACTTTGTAACCTTACGGTAAAATTACGAAAAATCCTATTCATCGCAAACTTGGAAATTGAGCATTTTAGGTGTCTATCTTTAATAATAGTTAACTATTGTAAATCAATGCACAAAATAAATGTATTTCGAAATCTGAGTCGGGTTTTAATCTGCCATAATTAGGGAACATGGCACTGTGGCAGTATAAATAAACGTTTTGCGCAATTTTAGATTCCGGGAAGTAATATCAGCGGAAGATATCCAAGCTGTCCAAGATGCTCTTTAACAGCAGCGAAAGTGAATGTCCAAAGAATTAGCTCGCGACGTAATGGTCTTGGATTGCCTCAGAGTAATTTCATTTGGATCACGCGCCTTTACGAATAATGGCATATCCGTATCAATTAAATGATACAGAGGCATGAACCTCTGGAAAGAGACCATGCAAGACGCACGGAGGTTTGTGAGTGGCTGCTTAGAAGATCACTTCGCTTTCTTGAAGACTTGTGCATCAGCGCCCACGCTATGCGCTGTCAAAAAGGCCTCTTGATTTTGGCCTGTGAGAGGAGGGACTCGAGACAACAAACTTTGTATGGATTGGACGCGTTGGAAACGTGGTCTTATTGGCCCATCTTTTCTTCCGGAACGTCAATCTTGCAATGCTAAATGACCAGGTCGGACGAGCCCTCGAGGAAGAATTTGTGAGATTCTGGCGCCAGCAAAACGGATGTTCTTCAACAGAGAATTGCCCATGAAGTGGATAGTCTCAAACAGGACCGACAGATGATTTGGCGGGCAGTTGCACATATGCTTAACAGAACACAGCTACATGTTGAAGACAAGCGATAGGCCTATCTCGTTCGTTTGTAATTTTGGTGGTGGGGTGTTATTTTTGGGCCCATTTTCATTTCAATTCTTCCCCGTTGGCGTAAGGCCCATATCCCTATGTCGCCCCTTTGCCTTATGTAGTCTTGCACGAAACAAATTTTGCTGAAGTAAAGTTCCCCACAAAACAGGGGAGAAATACAACAACTTGTGCATGTTTAAACATTCAATTAATATTGGTAGGCTACATAGGATTCAATTTCAAAGTGTAAAGATTTTGACTCGCACTGTTGGTGTGTATGTGCCTGTACCTTAATATCTATACCACGACAAAATCACAGATTCTTCAAATGTTTTAACGTTTCTCTTGACATCTACAAGGAGTGTTTTGAAAACATTCATGATATTGCCACATACAGTGAAAAATGGAGCCTGTGTAATTTTTGATCATTGCAAAGTCAAGAATATTTATTTTTTAAACGGAATGTATTCTAGCAATTATTCACTCCATTGAACAACAATTATTTTTAGCTGAATTTTAAAAATCGAACAATTGTTTTTTCAAATAAACCTTGATTACTAAATAATTACAAAATTATGTTGAGGACAAAATATTCATACGGAGTGTGAATTATCTTTCTACGAAGGACATAGCACCAAAAATTAATGAATCAAAATTGTTTCATTATGTATACATGATAAGAGGAGCTCTCTTTGATAAGAAATCTAAATATACATAATTAAGGCATTCCACATTTGGGGGAATGGTATTTCCTCAATGTACTTTCAATGGGATCACGCACATTGACTAACAATAGCATCCGTATCAATTAAAGTGCAGGCATGCATGTATGTTAAAGATACACGCGTAGTTTTGCGAGTGGCTGCTTGGAAGATCACTTCGCTTTCTTGAAGACTTGTGCTTCTGCGATGAAAGTGCCTTTTGCCTAAATGGCTCAATCAGCATCCACAATGTCAGGCAGTATGCCCTACGCGGTCAAAGGCCTCTTGACTTAGTGTGGATGGCCTTTTTCGCGCCAACGATCATCTTGCAATGCTAAATGACCAGGTTGTCAGAGTCCTCGCAGGAGGGGCCCACTGTGTTACAAATGCCCATAGATGATTTCGATCGATAGTGATAGCGCCACCATTTTCGATAAGCTACCTAATTATTTATGCATTAGTGACGTATAATCGGGGATGACGTAGCGTAATAGCGCCACGTACGACTGGTGAGCTATAAGCCTACAGATTCATGAGAGATCCTCCACTTCGTTGATCGGGTGTCCTATCCCGATTTTATTTAGGATCCCTGTCCTCGAGGAAGAATTTGTGAGATTACGGTAGCAGCAAAAAGGTGGTGGACACAGTACGGTGCTCCTTAACATCCAACAAGAATTGTGACAGCCTTACACCATGAGGTTGAATGGTCACAAGATCACCAAACTTGAGGTGTACACAACTCCAGGCCTCCGGCAAGTGTAGATGTCCTTCAACAGAGAAATGTCCGTAAAGTGGATATTCTCAAGCAGTACCGACAGATGATTTGGCGGACAGTTGCACAGATACTTAACAGAGCACAGCTATAATGTTGATTGATCAAGATTCTTTCTTCAAATGTTTTGGAAGTTTTTCTTTTCATCTACAAGGAAATTCATTTTAAAATATTCAAAATATTTTCACATGCTGTGAAAAATGGAGCGTGTATGAATTTGTGATCATTGTATTAAAAATTAATATTTATTTGTAAAACAATTGAATAACACTATTGCGGAATATGTTCTAGCGATTAATCGCTCCATTGAACAATTATTTTATGTGAATTTTAAAAATCAACTACTGTTTTTTAAATACCCGCACTTCTGTAATGCTCTTGGTCATGGGTAGTTACACAAACATATTCCGAACAATAATTAAACCTGCTGCTCATTACCCATATATTTTTGCACAAAATAAAATTGGCTAAGAAAAAAATAGGGCAGCTGATTATTAAGTGACTAAGGGTTTTCATTTCTTTTAGCGACCCCCCCCAAAAAAAAGGGGTGGGGTGGGGAAACCATTGCTTTCAAAACATGCAAAATTGGGTGCAAAGACAAACAGTGCCAGTGAACCTTGACGTTGCTCATGTGATACACTTTGTGAATTAATTTAATGTTGATCTCTATTCTATATAGAATACCTAATTATGATAATACTTGCTGTTTCGGGCAATCCTGTTTTTTTACAGATGTTACAAAATAAACGTCATTTTCCCATTACTTTACAGTAACATTACAGTAGCGATTCTCGAAGGTCAATTGTATTGTTTGGTGGGTCGTTGCGACCTTTGCAATAAATTGAGGACCCAGAATTTCCAAATTATTCAAATTTTTGGATTTTGAACAATTTTAGAGTATTTCTGATAGAAGTATTAGATCTGAAAATTTAATTCTAATACCATTCTCGTATGGCAAGTCATAAAATCACCTTCGTTGACGGTAATTTAAATTGTCGTATGTATATATACTTTATTTAGAGAATAAAGGTATGATTTAGGGAACCGGTACTCTCTTTACGACGAATTGAACCCAAGGCGATACCATTATTTTAAGTGGAAGAACGAGGCCGGAGGCCGAGTTCTTACACGCAAAAATAATGGTGTCGCCGTAAAGAGAGTACCGGTTCCTAAAATCATACCTTTATTCTCATTCTTAAACAGCGTTATCATTTAAGGTCATCTTTAACCCAATTTCTCGATGCTTTACGGCTTAAATACAACAAGAAAGGACTGCCACTACCCAGTGACAACAATCGAACAACCCGTTGAACACAACGATCATACGCAACGAGACGCAACGTTGGCAGGCGCGCGCGAACGTATCAAAACGCGGCATGACGTGAGCGCTTCAACCTAAAAATAACATCAATACACAGCGCGTACTACCTGGTATCAGCCAATGAAATTGCTTACATTTTCACAGCTGTTTAAGAATATTCGATAATGCTATTGTAGTATCCTCATTTTGTGATTAAATATTATGTAACTATAGAAAATATTCCTTGTATGGAAAGTGCCTTGTTTTATTATGCAAGACAAAATGGAATTCCACTAGTGCTGTATTGAGATGATGCAAGGTGTACGTGTTCAATGTTTACATGTTCTAGCAAAATCTGCTATAAATAACGTGGGATTTTCCATCTATGGTGAAAGTTAAATTGCAGCATAGTTTCCAATGAAGCCATTAATGTACTTCGAATTGGATAATGTAAAATTAACTAATGCCCATTTTAGAGATGGGGATATCTACCTGTGAAATATTATAAATAATGATCTAAAGATCTTGCCAGTAGTTCGCTCTGCGAGTTGCTGAGATCAGAGCAGTATTAGCAGCTATAGGGATTCAAACAGTCAAATAATTGAGAAAAGGTGCGTCCAGCCCCCACTGCAAAGAGGGGCTTTTTTGGGGTGACCCCCTCGCTAAGTATACTAAAAAACTGAGAGAAAATCGAGACCTGGTAGCAAATCACGTGGTTTCTATCAATATAAGTATAAAATCTGTAGGAATATAAAAAAAGGTTGTCATTGATATGTTATTTTGGATCCCCCCCCCCCACCCGCGCCCAAACCCAATTTTAACCATTCTTACAGGGAACACCTGACTGAAAAAGTGCTCTGACCTCGAGGGTCCACGGTGCATGCTAGTCCTCACGGTCCAGTAGATCGAACTTTGGGATGAATCCATAATTTAATGACTGATCGGGTGGGAGATATGATGACCTTCAAGCCAGAGAATGTTAGCTTTAAGGTTTCTGAGATGTTCCATTGAGGAGAAATGACGTTTTCATCTGGGCCATTTTGTACAGGAACGAATGGGAGCAGTATTTCGTGGTGTGAAACCTATAGCAGCAGTGTGATGCGACTAGCGAAAATAGTTTGTGACCTACACCGAACCTCGGGGGAAGTAGTAAATTTGATCTTGCAACTTGGTATCAAAACACCAGCGATACTAAAGCAGCCACTTGCCTAGTGTTTGGTCTGTGCAGAGGGGGGGGGGGGGGGGGGGGGTCAGCGCGGAGGAAGAAACTACTCGAGAGGGCAAGGCAAGGTAAGTGTGATGGAGCTGTAAAAACCACTCTAGGCTGTTTGAAGTTTATGAAGCGAATGTAAAATGACCGAGTTCAAGGTGCAAAATTCAGCGTTCTGGCTTGTGCCAATGTTTTGGCCGGTTACAAAGCCACAATATATGGATAAAAGATAGGCCATGACACCTTTTGTGATGAATCATGCCGGGGTTTTTACCAGGATGGCGGCTTCTTCTATTTTATCATGAGAAAGTGAGCTATTTTGATACATGGTAAATTGAAAGGAAAGTTGTTTATTCAACATAATAGCCTTTGGTGTGACAGCGACAAGCACCCCCCGAGTATGTTGTAAACCCCTCCTCGAGTAAAAACCCCTCCCCGGGTAAGCCCCTCCTTGAACTTCTCAAAGGCCAGGAACTATAAGGAGCCCAAAGGAGTAAGTTATTTTATTTTTGTATATGATTTAAGCATGGGAAAACAGAGTGTTTTTGGTGATGAGTCCTAATCTACAAGAAATCTTCAGTAGATAGCAGAACATAATATGGATATTTTAGGGACAATACTTTTGTTGCTCATAATATAAAAAATATTCTCATGAATATCACAACATGTGAAGGGGGTTCAAATAGACCTGAAATGGCATTAATAGAAAGCTGAGGTTTCTATAGGATTCACATCAGTAAAAACTTGAGAAACAGGTAAGTCAGCCCCACTGCAAATGAGTGGTTTTTTGGGGACCCTGCCTAAGATACCCTCAAAACTGAGAGAAATTGCGAGACCTGGGTTGCAAATCATGGTTACTTCAATATTAAGGAATATAAAAAAGGTTGTCATTGATATGTTATTTGATCGACAAACCAATTTTAACCGTATTCTTACAGGGAACACATCTGACTGAAAAAAGTGCTATGACCTCGAGGGTCCACGGTGCATGCTAGTTTCACGGTCCAGTAGCTCGAAACTTTGGGATAACTACCCTTAATTTCATGAGTGATTGGTAGGGATATGAGTGGCCTTCAAGCAAAAGTAGCCTTAAGGTCTGCGATGTTCATTGAGGAGAACATGACTTTTTATATCGGCATTTGTAAAGGAACGAAGGGAGCAGTATTTAGTTGGGTGTTTACTTTTGTGTTTTTGCACGTTTCGTTCGGATCGGGGGTTAGCTCAAATGGTAGACACCGCTTAGAATGACGATTTCTGATTTATATCATTTAATCACAAATTGCTAAGAAATCACACCAACAAATCACATGTGAATCCCACTTCTAACTTACATTCTCTCCAAACATGACCTTTTTGACCCCATGACCACTTGCTCCAGGGAGAGAAGGCACTAGGCTCAATTTACAGTCGTCCGAATTACATCGCCACAAACCCCCTCGCCCTGAAGAGAGGGACCCAGAGCGTCAAGCTAAAAATAGGAGACTTCAAGTTCTTATTATATCATACTCCATATTCTAACAGTATATATACTAAGCTACATGTTATGACACACAGAGGTGATACTCGCGGTTCAGGTTTTGGATCTTGATATTAAAAAACCCAAGGTAGTGCCAAACACAGGGCGCCTTCCTGAAGACACACCCATCTGTACTGCATTCACACGGTTTCCGTGGGGTAGCTAATCCACATAAAACAATATGTATGCATGGTAGCAGAGTACATGGAAAAGAATTTACAGAAAGGTCCTGAAGTGTTGTACCAAAAAGCCAAAAGTATCCTAGCCCCTTTCCCCAAATTATCGAATACTTTAAAACTTTAATAGTAAATGTTGAGTAAAAAATTGAATACGGTAATTTGAAAGTACAAAACACCAACATCCTGCTTTGTTATAGGTAGCCCAGGGGCAGGCTAACGGCGCTTCCAACAATAAAGCCCGATTTACTCAAGGATACAGGTACATCCTCATTTTTGTGTGACACCTCAGTCACAGCATACTGTAGAGATCAGGGGGGCCGGCCAAGATAGCGTCGTTTTTGCCGTTCCCGTAGGTTTAGCACGTAATCACGAAAACTTGACAAATATTCTAAAGTCGAAAATATGTTTAATATCAATATTTTTCCACTCAAAATCCGTTGGAGTTGAAGAATCAACTCCAGTGTAAGTATTTTTGTATGAATAACGGTACAAACGGGATCCATTTTGAACGAGGCCTGTTTGACCTCATGTTCAATCGCAGGGTCACCGCTATTTATAGCTGCGGACCATGTACCAGGCCCGCGGTACCAGGTAGCCTATGCACCACCGTGGAATGATTCGTTGACTTGCATGTAGCAATCCTCTCATGTCCGGTCTTTACATAGTGCAGTTAGTGTCCACTGTAAACGGGCCTCGACCTTTTGCCCACCCAACCAAATCATTGTGACATGAATCCATTCATAAGTTTGAACTATGTAAATGATTCCCAATTCACAGGGCACCATCCAATCACTGATCAATGACATGCTATGGATGAGCGATTACCACACACTGTGTGCATGAACATTGGCGAATAGGCCTGTTTTCACACATGTTGGAAGCCTTGTTAGAAATGGTCGTTTTCGGATCTTTTTCAGCACCGTATGTCAACCAAATTACACCACCTTATAGAAAATAAGATTATCTTCGTTGGCAGCTTCTACGAAGAGTATAGGTCTAACCGTTTGTCCATGGTGCCCTCTTGAATCTGCCCAGCAATCACGGGTGATATTTGCCATAGAGTTAGCATTATACCCTATACCAAAATACCACTCTTTATAAATTAACCATTTTCGGATTTTTCTTAATGTTCTATCATAATAAAATTCACATATGTTATTGATAATATATTCTACAATTAGAGCTTCTACTAAGAAAATTCTTTGAGCACTTTTCTCGCAACGACGTGAGTTTTCTCATGTGAGTTTTCTCAGGTCATAGGCCTATTGAATGCACTGTGTGCACAGTGAATAGGGAAAATGGACAGTAACTGCAAGATGAAAAACGATTTGATGATAGTTTGGCAGCACAATTATGCACCAGCGACTAAAGCAAGGCAATTTAGATCGGTCGCGACTCCGTACGGGAATTCCCACTCGCCACTCACTGATCTATTTATAAACGCGCACAAATTCTGGTCACTGTTCAGGCTCGTCCAATGACTCGTTCGGCAGTTTAGCGCTATGAATGAAGCTTGGCCGCCACCGCCTGGTTGAGATAACCTGAAAACACTGTGGTCACTTACAAGTGACATCATACATATCATAAATGCCCTGTGGTCAGATTCTTAACTCTGATCTACATACAGTGACAATATAAAATTTTGCTCATAATTATAATTGTCCTGAAACCTTTGTTTTTCATATGAACAACCTTTATGAGACTCTACACAAAAGGGCACATTTGACCAAAGTATTGAGGAACCTTGATAAGATATCCTGAACTATTTCCATCCTGCACATATACGTAGCAGAAATCTCCTTTTTATCACATGTTTCATAAAACTTTCAAGTAGTACCTTGATTCACACATTTATAAATTTATGCAGCTAATTCTGGCTTAGATTTAAGATTCTAAGACAACATGCTGCATGGCTCATGCATTAATCATAAACATGGATACCTGATGCTGGTCACTGTGTTGGAGCTTCAAATCACAGCCTTACACCTGTATAAATTAAACAATTCCCGAAGTCTCAAAAATGTATTTAATCAATACAAGTCCAAAATTCTTAAAGACTGAACCTAACATGATTCATTGATTCTAAAAGATTGAACACTGTGACATGAGTAGACTTTCTTTGGGAAACAGAATTTCATGTAATTCTGATACTCAATATAGCTAAGCTCCATAAAATAAACATGGTTCTACACAATGTTCAAAAGTATTTCACACTAACTTCATTGTGTACATCCTTACACAGTTGTTCTACACTAATCAAAACACATGAAATCAAAAATAAGTGCAGAAATATCATTGTTACTTTTCAGTTAGTTATTCCCTGTAGCCACAAAGACAATTTTAGCACAGGCTAACTAGCTATTTGGCTGCCTCAAGCTAATAAATTGAAAACTACAGTGTGAGTAAAAAAAAACCCTACATTCAGAATAAAAAATAATTAAAATAGTTAAGAATTGTTTTTGCTCAAATGTTTGATATGGTTATAAAGAAGGATAAACAGGCTTTCAGAAAACGTTTATTTGGTGTCATTTGGACTTAGGAGGAAGAAGTTACGCCTATTTTGCTGAGGGACTTAAAAATCCTGTCTGGCCGATTTTGAGCTTTTTTTTTTTTTTTTTTTTTGTTGGAGCTTCAAATCACAGCCTTACACCTGTATAAATTAAACAATTCCCGAAGTCTCAAAAATGTCTTTAATCAATACGAGTCCAAAATTCTTAAAGACTGAACCTAACATGATTCATTGATTCTAAAAGATTGAACACTGTGACATGAGTAGACTTTCTTTGGGAAACACAATTTCATGTAATTCTGATACTCAATATAACTATCTATCTATCTAACGGCCGCAGCCGAGATGCTGTTCACCATGTAGCGCCAAATGTCCCTGTTTAGGTTGGGGATGTCAGATGGATCCTGCTGGATGTCTCGAGCAATCACATCAATGTAGTTAAAGGGATAGACTGGATGGCACCTACACCAAGCTTCTTATGCGAGTACAAAACATATCCTGGCGTGAGCACAAGACCAAAGCACAGATATATGGAGATATCCCTCCAATTTCATCTTTTGATGCCCAACGCCGTGCACGATTTGCCGGTCACTGTCATCGTGCGATTGACCAAGTAGTCTCAGACGTCACATGTTGGAAGTTACCATGCCAATATAGCTAAGCTCCCTAAAATAAACTTGGTTCTACACAATGTTCAAAAGTATTTCACACTAAATTCATTGTGTACATCCTTACACAGTTGTTCTACACTAATCAAAACACATGAAATCAAAAATAAGTGCAGAAATATCATTGTTACTTTTCAGTTAGTTATTCCCTGTAGCCACAAAGACAATTTTATCACAGGCTAACTAGCTATTTGGGCCTGCCTCAAGCTAATAAATTGAAACTAATGTAGTTAAACGGCAAAATTTGTGTGTGATGAATATGGAGTCTCTTCTGTGATGTGTGTGTGTGTGTGTGGTAGGCATGTGTTGTTGTGGGGGGTGGGTGGGAGAGTGTGTAATAAAACCCTATGTGTGTGGGGGGGGGGGTGGATGAGGGATGTGCATTGCCGGGTTTGCATCTGTATGTGTGGCTTGTGTTTGTAAGCGTGTGTGTGTGGGTGTATGGTTTGTGTGTGTATGTCTGGATGTATATTTCTACTATAATATTTACTTGTTAAAAATACCTCTGCACTCTCCAATAATATTTCAGATTAATTTGCACAGTCTTTCTGTGTACAGACCATAAAACCATTCTGTCGTTCTACAAACTTCAGAGGCTTCTCTTAGGTCCTATAGGAAAACACATGTTTCCAAGTCGTTGTATGACACAAAGTCTTGGCTTGTTAAGTATTGGCCATGTTTTAATTATCACTTCACAACCCTCATGTGACACTTACTCAATCAAGTCAATATCTGAAAACTGAAGGAACTTTTCTTTTCTAAATCAGTCAGTGCTCTGAATAAACATGTGTTACATTGCAAAATTGAAACATAATAATTTAATTTCATTATACTTTTTACATGGTAAGTTGGTATTGAGCATGTAATTCTTGGACCAACTTCTGACATTCAGGATTTAACTCTTTCAAAGGAAACATAAGAATTACGGTTGCTGGGAAAGTTAAAACCATTTCACTCTGTACAGGCCCTTCCCGTTAACTCTAACTACGCTGTCACGAATTTTCTCTAGTTCATCGATTTTTCAAACATCTTGTCACTTTGGCCCCGCAGTGGCAATATGTTTGTCCGTTTATCGTCCACGTTAGGCGTTTCATTGGAATGGGCTGATTCAACGCGGATCTGTAGCTATACTCGACGGATTGTCTTCATGATCCTGTCTGGCTAAATCCGTCTTTTTATGTGCAAGGACATCCTTTGTATTATCTGGCAATTCTGCGCTTTTGTCGACGATGTCAAGTCAGCCTGAACGAGTCGTGCTAATGGTGTCTCTTTGTCTACTACCATGCAAATTTCCAGTCTGTTAAAGGACGCTGTGCACATTTGAAAATAGTGCGCCCTCAAGAATTATTCAAAATCGAATATTTTTTGCATGGTTTGTAAGGCTTTTTATATACAAAGCCCTCACTCCCGAAATGATTAAGACCAAATCACAGCTTCCCTTATTGGTAAACAGAACGATTATAATTTCGCGTCGCCGGGCCGGCGCTTTATTCAGCATCGACGAAAATGAACGGTTTAACACAATACACGCACGCCATATGAATGTTTTCCACGCCCATGCACACCCGCTTGGTCGGTCTATAACCTTTGTGGTTTTTAATATCAGTGAGTCGGAAGTCAAAATATTCAGGTAATATACACGATTTTGTTGATTAAGTAGTTATGGCAAACTTAATGTTGGCCTACAAATTACCTACCTGGATGTCTTTATCCTCATGTCAATGTCCCTATCTGTTTTGGGGTATGTTATTTTTTATGTGTAAATTATCTCTGTTCTTCCAATGGTCCTTATACCATCAGTTGAGAGGCAAATTACCAGGTTTTTATAGTTATTGATACCACGCTATTTGTTTCGCTATGATCTTTGAAACCCAAAGAGCCTCAGTTTGGGGAATCAAAGGGTTTGTGTCCTAATGTGGACATTTGTGACAGACGGCTTGTGGCCAATATTTGGATTTTTATACTACTGCAGAATATTGTTGTCCTCAAGGGACTTTGAGACCATGTCGTTCTGGACTGGAGACACGTTATCTTTTAGGACTGGCTTCAAAAAAGAACTGAAGAGGATTGCCTCGGATAATTATCTTGGCATAAACCACTAGAGCATTAATTTTCCGAAGTTTTGTTTTTCTTTGTATGTTTTCGCGTAAAATTCAATATCGCGAATGCACGCTTAACCCCAAATTGAATATGCAATGCGTGCCCATTTGACCCATTTGAATATGCAGCGTGCATTATGAAACGATTTAATTCACGCGTGCCATTATCAGGGTATGCAGTATCAAGGCGTGCATTTATTAAACAAAAATTTTAATATGCACTTCAGCACGCATGCTTTTACTTCCCCCTCAATGAAAGCGCTTGAACAGTTCACTACCATGGTAATGCACTAATACCAAGGCCATAACGTTTCATTACCACAACCGCCCAGGTTATGTGGCTTTACGAACGGGGAAGGAAAGAATCAAAATTGACACTCACTACAGAGTCTATACCTTAAATAGAAATCTTATTTTATGGTGGTAAAAAACAAGACCTTTAGCGGCAGTATAGAGTGTCCTCCAATTGTCTTTTAAAATCTGCGGTGTTAATAACCCCGATTTTGACCTATACAAATAGCTGGGTTACATCAAGAACTAATGAATAAATTATCGGCCATGTAAATCAACTGCGCTTAGTCATCAAATCCGATTCGTGAAGTAAGTATTGACTCATGCGTAATCGCTACGTTCATTGTAATCATGGCAATTATGTCCCAAAGCTAACCTCTTATTGAGCTGGTAACTCATCGAAAGTTTTCAACAATACTACATGTGTAAACTTTTCACACTTCATATCAAATGCGGTAGACGTTTCATATAGAATCAATTGATGCAAATGAGGTATTGCCAGTCATTCCGTCAAGCGATACTGCAGCACAGAACATCATAAGCGCATGACGGAAAATCAATTGTAATACCTCTTTGCATCAATGGGGGGAACTTATATATGAAACGTCTACCCAAAATGCTTGCTGCTTGATGCCAGTAAACCCAGTGTTGTGGAAAGTTCGTAGAACTACAATATTTCTAGTTAAAATTTTTAAAAAGTTATCAAAATATCAGAAAAGATATTAATTTTGGATTTATGTTTTGATGGTGGATAAAATAATGCTCATGTGGTTATGACAGATAAAACCCTCGCGTCGTGCTCACGTGGCCGCTAATGAATATGTTTATTTATTAATGCCTCCAAGATGCAATTAATCCCCGAATGCACTCACTAATGCCTATCCATACATTATATATGTGGCTAGATTCCTTTTATATTGTCACTGTGATGTATATATCGTTGATTCTGAGGCGCTGCATTTAATGTGGACTACAGTTGTCATATCAAAGTGACATTTAAGTAAGATTGTAAAATCTTAAGAAAATTTGGTGTATGATTGTAATGTTTGTAGTGGACATGTAAATTCTTGAATTGAAACAATCATTTGAATCAATTGATAAAAACATCATTAATAAATTGTGTTATTAGATTGTTATTAATTAAAAATTCATGCATTGTGCACAGGCCTCATTTGTTTGTGTTTAAAGGGTATTAAACCTCGTCTACCCGAAGGGGAGGGGGTGGTTACCCCCCTTAAGGGTTTTTTCCCCGGCTTGCTTAAAACCCCTTTTTGGTGCCAAATTTATTTATGTAATTGTCAATGACATGTTCCGCTCCTTTTATCCAAAAAAAAACATCCACGGGGGTATAACGGTACAGGGTGATCCCAAAGTGATGGATGGGGGGGGGGGGGGGTGGTAACCACCCCTTCGGAGAGAGAGGTACCAACATGCCTACCAAAACACAGGAAAATCAAAGACACTTGTTTGGTACCAATAGATAGCTGGTCCTTCTTTCCATGATTACCACCATGGAGTACCAAACCCTCATGTCTTGATCCCGTACACAATACGTCTCAAGTTCGATATCCGCAAACTGCCATTTCCATAGACACACACAGTGAAAATTCAATTTTTCGCCAAAAAGTTAGGAAAAATCAGTTTTCATGCGGTTGTTGACTCTACTGATGGGAAATGACTAGTTTAATAATGACAGCAGTTTAGAGCTATAATAAGGTGTTGCGTCGTTACATTGCGCGAAATATCAATTTCCCACTATATTCCGTATTTTCGTACTTTCCTCAACATACGACGTCATGGTGACGTCATAATGGGTGAGTCAGTAGTATTATTTGGTAAATGGAAGAAAACTCTAAGCTATCCGTTGGTTCCAAATAACAGGAATCGGGTGTTGGATGGTCAGTAACGAAAATCATGGGGGGGGGGTGGTAACCACCCCCCCCCCCTTTCGGGAGTTTGTTTACAAAAAATGGGTCGGTAAGCGGGGTTAAAATCCTTTTAACATAAAAACTGTGACATCCACGAGACGCCGTTGCGGTGTTCCTCAGTGATAGGTGCTTCCTAAGGGACGCAATGGAACACACAACACA
The DNA here is from genome assembly GCA_023653785.1 of Ophioderma brevispina. NCBI lineage: Eukaryota > Metazoa > Echinodermata > Ophiuroidea > Amphilepidida > Ophiodermatidae > Ophioderma > Ophioderma brevispina. The sequence continues at coordinate 1,474 of JAMKCH010067735.1, read as the reverse complement.
CACAAACACACACACACACATAAACGCACGCACACACACTATATATAATAGAGAGAGAGAGACGTCAGACAGAGAGGAGAGCGGGAAGGGGAGAGGAGAGAGAGCGGAAAGAAAGAGGAAGAAAGAGAGGAAAAAGAGAAAGAAAGGGAGGCGAAAAAAACAGAAAACATATATTTTAACACTAATACAACATAACCTGACTACCATAGGACTCTATGAGCTATGGTTTGCCAGACATTGTACTCTAAAACATAGCTTACTTTGTAAAGCGTACGTCAAAATCGAGAGTTCTACTAAAACATGTAAGCATACTCAAGGAATTCCGGGGTAAGGGTTAGGGTTTAGGTCGAGCGTCAAGGTTCCAGCAATGCTAATGGTTAGAATTAATGTTATATATATTTCGTGATGTATACATTGAGTTGATGTCACAATCTCTTGACCATTACATAATATGAGTTATTATATAAGCTATATATATAGAAAGTAATGCCAATTATGATATAATAGGTGAACAGATGGCATTGATTTTTGAAGGGAGGCCATCTTGACATATGGCCTATGATTTATTCTAGCAAAAGAAAATAATCTCAGCTTTTAAATGTCGCTAATTCGTTATTGTTTTAAAATTGTGTTTTTTTTCAAGGTGCACAGCCCTTAAGGAAATTTCGAGGTGCAAAATACCGAGCCTCAATTTTTGTGTCGTCTGCAAGAATTGCAGAAGGCACATAGGGATTATTCAGGTCGTATGTCTGTGTGTGTGTGTGTGTGTGTGGGTGTCTGTGGTCAAAATGTTAACCTCTAATATATTGCATGCCGTATGAGTTCCGTAAGGGCTATGATGATGTAACTTGGTGGAAAGGAGGGGGAGGGTGGGGTGACATGTTGATGACCTCATGTGACCTTCGTGACCTCATGTGACCTTTGGCCCCATTCACAAACTGCGACGGCAGACAACACTTGTTAATATTATTGGTGTAAGTTCAGAGAGTGAAGTGTCCCATAACAATCCAATTTGTTTAAAAATAAGGGAAGTGCGAAGAATCTTTCTTTCAATCATATTTACGCATTTCATCACTAATTGGGTTGTTTGGAAACTGCCAGGGAGGTGCAAGGAAGATAAGCCACTCTAAGAGTCTTAGAGAGATTAATCTTTCTCGCACTTCCAGAGCATTTTCAAAACAAACCAATCAACAATAATTGCGTCAAGGTCTTTACGTAGTATGTTGAACTATTAACAACCACAAATCTAAAGAGCATGACTTTGGACATGTTGGAGTGTAGTAGTCTGGTGCTCGGCCCAAAGAACCTTGCATGTGACCTTGCGCAAGAGTCCACACAAAATATTTTGATGGTTTCTAGGCAAGATTGACCTACTGAATCTAAATCTGGATGATGCCACTTTGGCATTCTTGAGCATTTTGAGATAGGGTAGGGGGTAAATTAACAGGGGTAAAATTTGTAAATGCTTCATAAT
>JAMKCH010067730.1:0-10955 GCA_023653785.1 Ophioderma brevispina | reverse complement strand
TAAACAATGTATTGGAGACCTTGGTTAATTGTAGCTGATCCCACTCTCATTCCCACAAATACGATCAACGAAAGCTTGTCTATCGTTCAAGGAGACGTGGTCCATTGAACAAGTCATAAAAAGATGAAGTTATGAAGATACTTTAAAGGAGCAATCAACGATATGCGCATATTTTTATTTTGACATGTGTACTAATGCTAATTACTTTGAATTTAATTTTACTGCTCCCGCAGCGATATTTTTTTAGCATAACCAATCCTTATATACGCCATATACTGACGTGATTAAATCAAAGAAATATTTCACAGGAATTCGAACCAGTAACGTTTCGATCTGCAGTCTCAATTTACGGAATAAAGCCTCAGTACCTACTGCTTATATAACTATAGATCAACAATCGATCGATGATGAACATTGCCGGTGACTATGATGTTTTTGTTTACGGGGTTGATTATGCTAAACAATAACGCGTTCCGCATAGACTGTACCCCAGTCGCGGCTCTGTCTCTGGGTTTAGAGCGCACTTGGTTAAAAGATAATGCTTAAATAAACTTGAGGACTAATTTTCAGCTTCACCCCCCCCCCCAAATGGACAGTCCTGCCAACAACTTGTCCACAGAACGTGAATTGGCACAGGGGCTCCTGGAATTAACACTATGAGATACGCGCCGTGAAGAGTCTAGTGTAATTCAGTCACTTAGCGTTTTTCATCACCGTGGACCCTAGGGAGGGTCTAGTTTCGCAGGACTCCTCAACTCACTTCTGACACTTAGGTCACACGTTCGCAATCTGTGTCAATCACTGACCTCTACACAACAGGTCGCGGGCCATTGAAATCCACAGTAAACTTGCTTTTCGCCTTAGCAATATGGCGGAAAACAATTCATAACACCTGCTGGTGCACATATTCCACACAGATGTTCTATTGGCTATACAAAATTTCCTCTAACTTGGACAATAAGGTGAAGCCACATTGTGCGGGTCAAAATCCCGTGGCAAAATGCAACTTCCTGTGGTTTCAATCTGCGACTATTCAACGTGCGCCAGCCCGCTTCCTGGTAGAGGTCAGCCAGTGGTTCAATACTAAGTCTGCCCTCCCCGCCCATCTGCCCTAAATGTTAGAGAGTCACCTCGGCCCCAGAGGTAAAAGGTCAACAGCCAGTGCTCAAATGTAAAACAGTTGAGTACCTTGTAAATCAACTAAAATGAGCAGCGCAGCCCCATCCAGGTCTCGAACTCTGTCAATAAATTAGCACCGGGCAAACTAAATAATATTAAAGTTTCCAACAGCCTCTGAGCCCAAACTTATACCATTTTTGTGATTCGTGACCAGCTTTACTTTTATGGAACCTAAGACCCTAATGTTAATCCTAACTCTAAACCCTTACCCAACCTTATAACTTAAGTTTGGTCCTGTAAAGTTTTACATGAAATACGCGGAGCACAATCCTATAATTATTATGAAAATCATAATTAGCACTAAGCCGTTTTTAGTAAAAAAACAAATTGTCAAAATTATGCTTTAACAATTATTCACTATTTATAGGTTAAATTATGGAATTTTTTTAATGCTCTTCAGTGAAAGGGCTTTTATGTACGTGCTAAGACATAACTTAGAAAAGGAAATTGTTACAGACAACACGCGTGCTTCAACAAAAAAAAAATAATACTTCCATGGTAAAATTAAAACCATATGCATGTAAGTATGGCTGAACTCACTTAATTGCAAATTGTCATGGTTTCCAAACACTAATACATCTTATTCTTGTCTTCCTGATTACTTTGTGGTGAGTAAAGAAGTTCAATCTTTTCAGAGAGAAAATCATTCACCGTGTGAAAATCATTCTAACAAAAGTGAAAATCACTCAACTGTTTGTCCGCGACTCTCAAAGAGGAATTTTTTTGGCTTGCTTACATTAATATATTATACTACAATCGTGGAAAAAATAATTGGTACACTTTATGCAATATTGTGGAACCATCCCCGTGCTCACAACTGAGATCTGATTTAGACATCTCATTGTTCATTAGAAAGCAGCGGTCTTCCCCTTTACCATATCCTTCCCCACCCCATCATCAATCAATATTGGGTGGTCAAGGTGACCTGGTGCGACTGCTGGTAACATGACTCAGATCAACATTTAATTGGGGAAGGGGGTAATTCTCTTTCTTAAAAACAGATAAAGTGTACCAACATTTTTTTTCCATGATTTAACGAATGCTAATAATTTCCGTTAATTAACTTTGGTTGAAATCAACGAGTCACACCTGCGGAGAAAGTCAAAATGCGTTTTTCACACGAAGTATTCTGCATGTGAACCAAAGTCAGAGTTATAAACCAATCCAAGTTTTATTTATGATCCTTCGGTATATCCTTTTTAGTTGAAAACTTCCTATCAAATAGTGAGTCCAATTAACTCTCTATGCACGCGACTAAACGATACATTTCTCCAGCTTTTTTTGGATAAGGTTTCAGTTTTGATGATTGCCAGCCCGCCTTCCTCACGACTTTCTTGAAAGCGAAGAAAATGCCTCTTCTCTCATTCATATCATGTCCAGCTTTCTGTCCGCTACGTTCTCGGTACGTTAACGTGAACTGTGTCAACAAAACATGTTTTGTCTGATGGTTTACTATTTTATACAGAATTCCCTTCTATCACACTCATAAACACACATTACATGGCCCGGATGGTAGCCAGCGTTTCGAAATATCGCGAAGTGATGTAAGTTCACTTTCTACACTATCTATTGTTTGGGTTTGCAAAGCTTTAGCTTGTTCATACTTATTTTCAATGGAAACTTATACTAACTAAACTTTTTAACATTCCTGAAAATTATTCAATAAGGATAATTTTTTTCTTTGGTCTTCGCTTATCTGAATCAGATATTATACTTTTTTTTTTTATAAACATGTAACGGTAAAACGGAAACTGTATTAACTGCATCATTTCGGATGACTATTAGGATGCGATCCTTTTTTGGTCAATTAGTGGAAACGCGCGCGCAAAATAATAAATAAAATAATAATAATAAATAAAATAATAAAGTTTCGACTACTTCCCCACGCGCGTGATAACACAGGCTCTGTACAGCGATGCGCGGGGAAGTCGTAAGAACTACCGCATAGCTCAGAGCGAAGCAATAAAATTTGTTCCTTTCCAAGTTTATTTGTAAATCGCCGTAGTTGGTGAGAATATCCAGCATAACATCCCTGTTGAACTGTCAAAGCCTTGGAGAAGTCTACAAACATAATTGAAGCCTTTCTCTTGAAAATTCTCAACTCTTCTATGATCCTTCTGAGGGCAAGTATCAGTGGTAGTGTTGATTCCGTCCGAGAATGGTCTAAATGGATACTACCTGTTAAAGCAGCATTGATTGTAGCTCTCTGGGGCCTGTGGTTCTTGTTATCGAGTCCTAACACAGTAGTTCTCAAATAATGTTCTAAACCAGAGACGATTACTAAGACGTCCTGACTGATAAAAGAGAGAGAATAGTTATGAGATTTAATGTTCTTAGTGACCTGTTCCCTTGGTTACTTTGCCTGATGGCAGTTTTGTGGCTCCAAACCTTGGCAGACCAGAGATGTGCCGTTGGCTGTGTTGCTTGTGTCGCAGCTCCCGCGACCCACCCGTCTTTGCCACTTCTCGTGTATTTCCCTTGTGCGTAATTTCGTAAAATATTTATTATTGGTAACAGTAAAATAGGGTTAGTAATTCATTCATAAAACCTTGCCGCGCACAGTATGAATTATTCGATTCAGTAACACGACCGGTGGAAGGGGCGATATGTTCTAGTTCTAGTCAATCCTTGCCGTTCAAGCATAAGGTTTCATAAGGTCTCGTCCATATAGCATCCTGTTACACCCACAGGTACACTACCGAGCGTCCTGTACATACCAATCTGTTAACTGTATGTGACTAGTTGTGATAAAAATCTAGAATTGTGAGATGTATATATGACAGAGTTTGTGTGTCGTTTTCACCGTGAGAAGCACCGGTTTGCCCCCTAAAACTTACGCCAGGCCAACCGTCCATAGACGGAGTGTGGCTCCCACTGACTATTGTGGTCAGAATGGGATTCGTAATTGTGGGAGCGACACGTGTTACTAGGTGGAGAGACGATTACAATACAGGAGGTGATCCGAAAGGTGACACTAGTGACGACATGGAGCTGGAGAGAGAGGTATACCATCAAGATTCAAGATATATTGATTGGGACACAGTGGAAGTTGTGACACAGCTGTTTTACCCCATACAAATTGTCTCTTTTATTGTTGGAACCATTGAAGCAGTGCGACACAATTTTTACAACTGATATAAGTCGGACGTGCAAATCTATCATGTCTGTAAAATCAGACAATCCATGGCGGGAACTTGCCAAATAGGCCTAGAAAGGTCATGTTTGTATGTTATAGCGCCCGCTATATGCCGTTTCTCCATTGAAAGACGTGGAAAACTAGATTTTTTAAGAAAATCCTATTGCCCGCGATGAATTCGTAACATTTTACACAGAATGTAGTTAGTGGACTAAAGTTTACAAATCATGTCCAAAAGTGTGTCGCCGGTGATAGTTTTGGTTTTATTTTGTTTTGTCCCCATAATAATTAGACGTTCAAATACTGTTGTGAGAGGTCCGATGCCACCGAGCGAACAGAGGGGAACAGTGATGGTGAGAGTGAGTAAAAGCAAAGGAGATGAGAACGACGACTCAAAAGGCAGTAGTGTCAGCGATGGTGATGAGAGATTTGAGGAAGACCTTTATGCATATCCCGGCGGTCAGATATGATACTTATGGTGGTGAATTACGTGAAGGGAACAAGCGAGTCTGGTGATGAGTTTTGGACTGATGCCGACCACCAAGAGATAGAGTTTCGACTACCATATGTGCATGATGACCTGAACTGAAAGTACGAGGAGAGCCAGAAGCCGTTGTTAGACACAAAGAGTACACCCGTAAACGCGGGGGAGTGGGGGCGAGGAGAGAGAGAGAAGAGATGGAGCAGAGAGGAAGATAAATAATAAATAATAAATAATAAAGTTTCGACTACTTCCCCGCGTCGTGATAAACACAGGCTCTGTACAGCGATGCGCGGGGAAGTCGTAAGAACTACCGCATAGCTGTCAGAGCAGAAGCAATAAAAACATAATTTGTCACTTTTCCAAGTTTATTTGATAAATCCGCCGTAGTTGGTGAGAATACGCTGCACAACATCCCTGTTGAAACTTTCAAAAGCCTTGGAGAAGTCCTACAAACAATAATTTGAAGCTTTCTCTTGAAAATTCTCAACTATTCATATGATCCTTCGAGGCAGTATCAGTGGTAGTGTTGATTCCGTCCGAGACATGTGATTCTAAATAGGAGTATACTGTTAACAAGCATTGTCGTTTGTAGCTCTCTGGGGCCTGTGGTTCTTGTTATCGAGGTCATAACCACAGAGTTCTCAAATTATGTTTTCTAGCCAGAGACTAGTACTACGTCTGACTGCTTCATTACTTCGGCCACGGTCCCATGTCTGTGCATGGTGGCTCCAACATTGGGCAGACCAAGAATGTGTCCCCGTTTTCTGTGGTGCTTGTTCCACGATACCACAAACCAATATTGAATGAGATTGGTAAATTGTGAGCTGTCCTTTGCGTAAAATACTCTTATTATTGGTAACAGTAAAATAGGGTAGTAATTCATCATTAAAAAATAAAACCTTTGACCGCGCCCATATTAATATTCATGAGCATAACACGACAACCGGTGGAAGGGGCGATATGTTCAGTCATCCTTGCCGTTCAGGCATAAGGTTTCATCACCGTCTCGGTCCATTAGAATCCTGTACAACCAACCGTACCCTACCAGCATCCATGTCCCTTACAAGCTGTTAACTGTATGTGACGTATTGTGATAATAATCTAGATGTGAGATGTTATATGACAGAGTTTTGTGTGTCGTTTTCCACCGTGATGAAGCCCGGGTTGCTTGCCCCCTAAAACTTACCCAGAGACAGCCAACCGGTCCCCATAAGACGAGGTGGCGTCCCACTACTAATGGTGTCAGTCGAGTGGGATGCTTCTTGTGGGAGCGACACGTGTTACTAGGTGGAGAGACTATTACAATGCCAGGAGGTTATCAGAAGGGTTACCTGTGACCGACATGGAGCTGTAGAGAGAAGGACACATCAGAGATCAAATTAGTGTCCCTCTCGTCTGTGCGAGACGCAGGAAAGAGGAGAAGGGGGAATAAGACGAGGTAGTGGTGGGGGGATTGGGCAGTGTTGTGGTGGGTTGTGGGTTTTGGGTGGTCAGGGGTGGTTTTGGTGGGGGTGTGTGGGGGTGGTGTGTGGGGAAAGGGTAGCTAGGGTAATGTAAGGTTGAGAGGGGGAATTGGGGGGGTTGAGTGTTAAGGGTTGGGGGAAGGGGAGGAATGTGGGAGATATGGGTGATTGTGAGGGGGGGGGGAGGATAGGAGGGTGTGGTAGGGTGTTGGGGGGGTGGTTGTTGGGGGGGTAGGCGTAATGTGGGGTGAGCTTGAGGGGGGCTTGGGTATTTGAGGGGAGTGGGGGGGGGTGGTATGGAGGGAAGAAGTGTTGGGGTGAGTTTTGGGTGGGGGTCAGAGGGGTGGAGAGAGGTGGGTAGGGGACGAATTAGGGGGGGGTTGTCTGGGTGGGGGGGGGCGGTATGGAGGGGAATGGAGGTGAGGAGGGATTTTGTAGTGGGGTTAGGGTGGGATGTGGGGAGGTTAGGTAATGGGTAGGGAGTGTGGGGAGGTGTGTTGGAAGAGGGTTGGTTTTTGGGAGAGATTGGAGTGGGTGTGTTAGAGGGTTAGTAAGAGGGCGGGGATGAGAGTTATGAGGGGTAGGGTGGAGGTGGTGGTGTTGTGGGGTATTGGTGGTTGGTGGGGAGTTAGTGTGAGTCGAGTGGTGGCGGCGGGTATGGGAGTTTCGGGTGTGATGAGGGTTGTGTGGGCGATATAGGGGGGGAGGGGGTGAGGAGGCCAGTGGGATAGGGGGGAGGGAGGCTTGAGTGGGAAGAAAGGGTGTGGAGGGGTTGGAGTGTGAATTAGGGGGGGGGGAGGAGGGGGTTTGAGTGCTAGATGGTAGGGGCATTCCAGGAAGTATAGATAGAGAGGACGGATATGTTGAGTAGTGGGGTGGGGGGGAAGCTGTAGTTGGGGGTTGTGGGGAGGGGGTGAGCGTCGGGGATGCAGATGCTGGGGTTAGGGGGAAGGCTTCTGATGTGGAGTTGCTAGGTGTTGGGGAGGTTGGGCGGAATGTGGGCTGGTGTGTGGAGGGCGAGGGGGTGTGGGGGTGATCTTTAGGGGGGCGGACGGGGGGGTGGCGTTGTTGGGTGGGGGGCATTGAGATGGTGGGCGGGCAAGAGGGTGAGTCTTTAGGTTAGTTCGGTATATGGGGGTTTTGTAGGGGGGAGTTGAGGATGGGTGGTTTGGGTGGGTTTGGGTTGGGGGGTGGGGTGTGGGTGTCGTTGGGTGTGTGAGTGGGCCGTGGAGGGGGATCTCTCTGTTACTTTGCTTGATAAGGGCCCATGTCAGTGATGTGGAAAGTAGCTGATGTCATCCCCATGTCATAAGAAGAGGGGTAGGAAGAGGGATGTGTGACAGTGGGATGAGATGGAGTTGTGTGGGGGTTGTTTCCCAAACCCTCCTCTCCCTCCGTCCCTCTGCTATCGACCGATATCCGTGCTATCTATAATATCCAGGTAATGGAGCGACTGACCTATGAAACATGTGGCGTCATCTTGATGCGCATTCAATGATATCAAACAGAGAGTATGGCTTTAGGTCCTTGGCATGCTACATCTGATGCCTCGACCTAAGTTTCTCCATGCTAGCTACTTATCCATCAATGACAAGAGGAAGCTTATAAATTGTATGTCGTGATATGCAGCTAAAGTCATTTTGACCGAGTGTGGCATCATGGTCTACTGGCGAAGGCTTTCTGCCTTAGATTCTCAGAGTATTTACTGAAGTGGCTGAAGGACTACCTTATTGACCGCTCCCTCAGAGTCATCCCTAAATGAAGGGTATCCAGCAAGAAGTCGACCAATACAGGTGTACCACAAGGCTCGATCCCCGGCCCTTATTTTCATTATATCATTGACGACATCACAAGAAGAATCCTGAATTCACCTCCTCTACGCTGACGATGTCACACTCATGACCTTCATAAAGTAAAAAGAGGACAACATCCCAACTGCTGCCTCTCTCAACAAACCTGCATGAAATCGAGTCTTGGGCAACTTCATGGAATGTACTTTTCGGTGCGGTCAAGTGTAAAACTTAACAATAATCAAACAAAAAGATGCTGCAACAGGCAATCCAAGTCTCCCACTTATGTTGGAAACAAACTCTGAAGAGGCTGACATATTAATGACCTGTCCAGGGTCCCCTGTGATACCAAAAAATGGCTAAAACTGCCATTCACGACGTGGATTGCTCCGCCCGAACTTAAAGGGCTGTTTATATATAGAATCCATGGTTCACATGGCTGTAGAGCAACCCCCCTTCACTCCCAAACTAGATGTAATCCAGAGACGTGCCATATCCATCATTGGTTCCCCGAGAATGAGCTCACCACTTACTCACGACCAACCACTTGGTCATCGCAGGCCAGTTGGAATTCTCACTCTTTTCCACCGCATGTTTATGGACAAGCATCATGTATCTCCTCCCAGCTGCTACCTGACTGCTCTCCAGTTGAATCCTCGACTTAGGTGCTCAGTCAGTCTTATGGCCTTGCTGTGAAAGGTCCAAGGTTCAACTTGGCCTCCCCACAGAAGATCATTTCTCTCCATTCTCTGTGCCCTTATGGAGTTCATTGCCTGCTCTAGTAGCCTCAAAGCGGACTTGCATATTTCAAAGGTAGGTTAATGCGGCGATCGTGGCGCCATCCTTCAGTGTTACTAATTAGATTAACTGCTGTTAATGCCTACAAATACCATGACATAAATAGCTTTACACATATTGATTCAATCCATTGCATTCGTGGAATTTTCCCAACACGCATGTATAATAATATAATTTGTAAGACAATATTTTGCATCAACCATTCATTGAACTAAAGAGGAAAAAAGTGTTAAACACTATTACCTAAAACTGAAAAATTACAACATTTTTGATATTTATACATTTAATTATGAACTTCAAATATGAATTTTATATTATTTCTGGTGCTTTGGGTAATCAAGTAAGCAAAACACAAGACTCTTATGGTATTTTTTTACATCACACATCAAATGTTCGTTAGACCACAATGGCTAAAGGTTTAGCTTTGATAACCATCTTCACTTCATTTTTTTTCAAAGATTCATTTTTGTTCAAATAAGTTCGAAAGTTTTTGACCTTTGGCGGCGGTCCATTGTAGCTTTATCGACTGGATAAAATGATAAAAATAAGTGCATGGAAAGTACGTTGATTGCCTCATAACATTTCCAGTCGTTTGTGGAACAATAACTCTTGTTGATTCAAAGTATGGTTCCGGTTGGTCAGTCACATGGTCATTTTGGTCAGTGTGGGATATAAGTTCCTTCCTTTCTTGAAGTTGGAGCTGATACGAGTAGTTGTTGTCAATACGGGTCCAAAAAGCGAAACCCCTAAACATAAAAGGATTAAATATAATCAAAATTATAATTATTTTTCTGCACTATTAGGCATATACAGGGGCGGGATAGATATATGGCAAAAGCAAAAAAGCATCGCTACCATCATATAAAGGGTTAACTAATTTAATTTTGGATATGTATTGTTTAATTACATGAATATGCATATATTTAAACAGAAAGAAGTCATAATACTTGTTTATTTTTTTTTTAAATGACACTCCCGTTGGTGGACAAAGGGGGGGGGGGCATATAACCGCACTATTTACTTATAACGGGCCGAGTATTTTAATATACTTTTTTCGTGAAAATATGCGTATACAAAATTTGACAAAATACAAACGGCGCCTCTTTTGTTCCCTTGACGTATTTGGAATAGCAACGCACCGGTGACACTTCTTTTAAAGTCAGGTTTTGACGAGCCTTAATTAGGAAATTTTGGTAATAATTATAACTGTAACATCAGAGCATTTGACACTATTTTGCTACTCTAAAGTAAGTTTCAAATAAAGAGCTTTCCTTATTTTTATTTATTTTTGTTTGCTGTTCTAGAATATGAAATATAGATTAGTTGTTTTGTGTGTCCCGCTTTTTTGGCTCGCCCTTAACACGGCGCAATAACGTTTTCAAAACAAACCATACATTTAAGCCATGACAATTTCCATAAAATATATGCAAACGCAAAACAGCAATACCCACCTGACACATAACAAATCCCCACATCCTCACTGGCCACTCGTGCACAAGCGCAAGCACCAAATTCTGAGATTGGGTTTGCGTTTCAACTCGACCTTATATCCACGCATTTCCCTTCTGTTCGCACAACACACGCACAATGAAAAGTAATAATAACAAAACGGAATAGAAGTAATCCGGCAGTTCAATGTCATACCTTCATGTAAGAGGTCTAATAATTAATTTTTCAGCTTACCTTAAAATCCTACGATAGTTATTGTAAGTATCGTAACCTTCCCCTTTTACGTTCAGTTTCATTTTATTCCGCTCTCTTTGTATCAGTGGAAATTCTCTAAACATGTTAAGATCATTTCAGAACAACCAACAATGGGAAACTAGCCACCTACAGCATGGAAGTACTCGCCAATTATTCATCGTTATTTATTATCTAAATGTCTTGCCTGGTTATATTGTTGTTTGGTTCACTTTGGTATAATTTCTGCTCAAACACCCTCTCTCACATTGTCCTAAACAGCTTTGAATTTGAGGGAAGGAGGATGCTAAACTTCGATGCGAAGTACATCACACTGAGACGTTTGTTGATTGGTGAATCCAATGATTTCCAATGGCATCATCAAAGACTCGCAAGTGAAACGTCAAAACCCCCCCGGCCCGCGG
>JAMKCH010067725.1:0-69349 GCA_023653785.1 Ophioderma brevispina | reverse complement strand
TACAAGTTAAAAGGTGCTTGTGTCCCTTGTTCCGATTTATGTCTATTGTGTTCTCTATTTGATATGAGAGCTCGGCACTCCAGAATGCACATGTATGCCCCATCAAGTACCATGGGAAACACACCTGTGGTTGTTTTGATGGGTAGAAGCAATAATGCATATTGCAAGCCCTATACTGTGCTAATATGGATGCTTAACCATTAAAGCGGCGGTTTATATCTTGGGAATGAAATGGAGTTGGGGGCCTGCTCAAATTTCATGACGACATGAGAAAAATAACAGCCTTTTCATCTGATATTAAAATTGACAGTTAGAAGTCATGAAAATGTCTGTGATGGATTACAATTTAATTTGAAAGGCTGATATTTTTTTTTTATTGCATTATTAAAACATTTCTACCTTTATTTCTTGATGATCAAAATTTTGTCTGCATGACAAATGTTTAATGTTGTCAAATAGGACACTTTTTCATGGACAAATAAATGTTTTCAGTTTGTATATAGTGTAACCTAAATGTTTAAGTGCATGACCTCACAAAGGTTCACACGCTATGGGATCATCTGGGTTCACTTAAACCTGAATGTTAATCCTGGACCTAATTGGTCATGCAAGTGCACATCATCTGTGCATAGCCAGGGGGGGGTTAGGGCCCGGCAGAGTCCACCCCCCCCCTCGAAAAAATTTGGAGGGAAATGGGAAGTAACAAGAAGGATATCTGTTAAATCGGCCCTTTTTTTTACTCTTTTGCCCAGCGACTGGATATTTTTGCCTGTGATCGGGACTTTGTTGCACTTATACCGGAACTTGCCCTCGGAACCGCCAGGCTGGCTACGCGCCTGATCAGCTGATTGAAACATTCAACAGGGGACACACATAATTTTGAGTTCTTGCTAATTTATTCTTCAAATCATTTAAATATTTCATCCACAGTAATCACTTTTAGTCAAAATATTTCTCCTATTGTATAAATTGTATGTTGACACAACACTAGACTAGTTATGTAGGTTTTCTGCATTCTTTCCCAGTTATGTACATTACATTTGATCACCGTACTTCAATAACAGCTCATCTACATTATCTCCCAATTTTGACTTATCTAATAAGCGAAGGCCATAATTTAATACCGTAATTTGCACTGAAGTTAACTCATTGTCTGAAGAGAGGTGATTAACAGTGTTTAGTCCATTTGTTATTCTTTTCCCTTTCGGAAAAGGTTTTGCTTCGATTACAGACGTAAAAATATCTCGGATATTCAGCTTCTACAGCTTCTACAAGCTTTTAAAAAGAAAATGTAATATTTTGCCTTCCAAGGACACCTGGGTGTTTATTTGGATCGTGTTTTTGAGTCTTTTCTTGACATTTTTCACTTTGTTATTAATGTGTGGGGGTGCTGTATCATGATTCCTTATGCCATTTTTTTTTGGCGAAATTAATTCTTTTTGATTACTTTTTATGTGTCATGTTTTTAGGATCAACAGAATGGAAGACGGTCACAATTAGAGGGTCTCAAAATAAGCATGTCGTCTTACTGAATGAATGAAATTCCAACCTCTTATGGTTGGAATGTTTAATTCTGTTGGTAGGACCTTTTTGTAATGAGATTTGATAACATATATTTGTTATCAAATCATAATATTGTGAAATGTTAGATATAAAATTTTCACAAATATTTGAGAATTTTTAGGGTGCAAAAAATTGTGTCTTTCCTCAGAGCAACATGCAATGTTCACATTGATATCTACAAGACTTTCAAATCCTTTCCTCTGAGCGGAGCTCCCATCTCCTCTTTTTTGCACCCCTGGAATTTTTATAAATTAGGGGGCATGAGTGAAGCACATAATATCTAAGAGATGTATGTAATAAATAATGTGTCACAGTCAAACCTATAACTTTTATGTTCCTTTTGTGTCACCCAGTTTTCGCAGGTCGTTTGGAACTCATGATGTGTAGGAGCTGCTAACCAGGAACTTGATAATGCACTTTTCAGTAGCCTCCTCCCCCTACCCCCAAGTCTATCTATTAAAGTGGCATAATATGGGGATTGTAACCTGCAAGCACATAGGAATTAACTGTTACATTTAATAAAAAATAATAACATTTGCATTCCCTGTCCCCATTTAGTGGACCAAATATTGGGATACAATGGATATCTGTTTTCATTCCTGTCCCCATTTTAGAGGGGGTGGGCACATATTGGGATACAATGGATACTTTTTTCATTCCTGTCCCCATTTTAGGGGGGGGGACCAAATATTGAGATAAAATGGAGTACTGTTTGCATTTCTTTCTCCATTTTTAATGGGATTGCCAACTATCTTTGTCACAAATTATGTACATAGAATAGGGATTATTTTTTAACACAAATCATTCGGATTTGGTCCATAATTCTTTGAGCAGGGTCTCGGGATGGCTTGGGAATTTTGCTCTTGCTCCCCCCCTTGGCTCACCGTCTTCAGTACACCACTGTGTAGGGAAATCGTTGTGTAAATATGGGAATATCGTGCTCCACCCCAAGGGTGTATCTGGGTATTTGGGGCAATTCTGTGACCGTGGAGAATCAGAGTATAATTTCTCAGTGGTTTGTCTCTATGAAGGTTAAGACAAATTTAGCAGTGGTGCTCCTCGAGAAAGTGGGGGGGGAATCCGGAGGGGGGAAAACTTCCCCCCCCCATACTAACAAGGGGTCCAAAAATCAAATCTTGGATTGTTGTAAAGTAACCAAAGTGTTCCTTCTTGTTACAAGGATTAAAAAAGGTATAGTTATTACAAAGTTATAAGACAAAATTCTCAATGTCATCACCAAAAGTTAAACCTTAATATTGCATGCCAGCACACCGCTTTCTTTAAAAAATGTCTCAAATTGGTTACCCTCGCACCGGGATGCAACAAAATTATTGACACTCCTCATTTGTATTTGTTTATCAAGATAAATGACAACAAGGTCAACCCCATTTGACCCTCTATTGATCTCCCGACTTTAAAATATGTTAGAACGTTCAAAATGTTTTTGTTGTAGTCCTCGGAGGAAAGATGAACAATTTTGACCCATTTTGTTTTGAAGAAATCGGAGCAATATTTGAAGAGTTAGCCTTTTCGTGATTACCTTTGACATTTGGACAATTTTGTGTTATTCTCCATAACCCAATAGCTGTCACTAGTACAACTATACCTTTTTTTATCCTTTAACAAGACGAACACTTTTATTACCTTTTTACCTCAGTTCAAGCATTTTTCATTTTTGGACCCTGTATTATGAATTCCCCCTCCTGGATTTCGCCCACACTTACGCGAGGGGCACCCTGCTAAATTTGTTCATTTAACCTTATAGAAGACAAATCAATGACGAAATGATGGCTCTACTCTCTCACGGTCACGGGGAAGTGCCCCAATGGACCTAACTAGTGGGGACTTGTTAATAGGGGTTACCCAGGATGTGTTTTGGTGCCTAGTGGGCTGGGGAATGTAATGCTTTGTGTGAGGCCCATGGGGTGGGAAATGAATGAAGTATAAAATATGTCATAAATTATGCACCGCGGGGGTTTCAAAGTTGGGTTTGTGGATAGGGACGTGCCTCTGAGACTCGGAAAGTAGGAACCAATAGCCTATTCCATGTTTTTGCCAAAAAAGGATCCATAGCTAACCAGAGATGCAAATTTTAGGCCAAATTAACCCAAATTTGCCATTTTCACCACCAAAATGTTGACATTTTAAGCAAATTTGACCAAATTTTGGCTTCAGATTCAAGAAATTTGACTATTGGCAGCAATTTTAGAGACCAAAATGTTGGCTTCCGATTGAGGAAATGTGACTAATTTTCCAACATTTAAGAACCATTTGAGAAAATTTGAAAAAATGACCATTGCTATACCAAACATTGGCTGAAAAAAAGGGGGTCATTGATATAAGACGCGATCAGAAGGCCTAAAAAATGAGACGATGTATGTGGCAATCCCGTATGTATATGTGGTTGACCCCCCCAGGTAAAATTATATGTTTCTGTTCTTTCACAAGCTTTCCTAAACTTGGGGTTTAGGGAAGTAGGCCTATTGAAAAGTTGCATCTTCAGTCACACCATTGCATGGGATCAACCCGCATGATATTGAAGAAGGCATGTGTACCTGGTTTTTAGCGATATTAATGATAATGGAAGAGACAACCTAGGCTTGATGATGTTGTATGTTCAAAGCCATCCAAAATGCAATGGGAGGTTTGTAATTTTCTAAGGGACTTATAGTGTAGTGATATTGAAACAGCTTAGCTATGACAACAATGTAAACGAATGAGTTCAGTAGCTGCCACAGGGGTAGCATTACTTCTTTAATGTAAACGACGAGTGAAAGTTCACTCCCCAAAGATTGAAACTCTTTTAAACCCCTCCCAAAATGAGTGGTTTGTAACTTAAAGGGGGCAGGACCATTTTTGGTACATTTACCGAATTTGGTATCAACTAAGCTTAAAATGTGCGCTTTATTAATGAAACAGTTTACAATGATTCCCCATCATTTTTATTAATTAGCATCATAATAATCACCCACCAAGCCATACGCTTAAAAAACGTTTTCCAAAAAAGTAACAACATCCGGCAACATCACACGGTGAAGTCAAATGTTTAGTCGTGTTGCCACTAGGGGCACCAAGAAGGCTGTGGACAACACGCGATTGCAGAAGCACACGCGTAAGTCACAGCATTGAACCGTTATTGAAAAGAAATCCCAACATATTTTATTGAGGGGCAAATTAATTTGATACGGTTATTCAATCTTAATAATAAAATATTCATGTTATTGTGCGATGATTAGAAATTTTTATGACTTGTATTAAGCTAGCAATCATGAATTAATCACAGCAAGTGCGATTTAAAAAAAGCACGGCCTCCTGTAAATTTTTTCAGGGGGAATCAATTTGACCAAATATAAAAGCAGATTTAATAAGTTTTAAGCCTTATGTCTCATTTGACATAAAGATGCTGCCATTTTCCACTCTGACTTTTTTGCAATTAGAGGATATTGTTGTACATACATACACAAGGTATTTTTGTGGGCCGCAGCTATAGCTGCAGGACCCACGTAGCAATCCGTCTTTATGTGAGGTGATGTATGTGTGTAGTTGGGGGTGTGTGTGTTTGTATGGATGTGTGTGTCAAAAATTGTTTAAGTTTTTTCATGGGGCGGCCCACAGCTTCTATCTTTGAATATAGCGAGCGTGAAAGCTGAAACCGAGAAAATTCTAGTTTACATTTAGCGCTTTATTAACAAAGCGAAATGGATTGTTCTAACTAACAAAACCCAGGCGCGGATCCAGGACGCAGGGGGGAGGGCGGAAGGTGGGGCGCGCACCCCTCCCCTGGTAATTCTGCAAATCTTGCAAAATCAGCCCATTTGGAAGTAGCCCCTTCAAGCCCCGTGGTATTTTTGACGTTTTCCAAATCCTGGATGCCGCCCCTGCACCCCTCAAAAATATCGACGGCAGCTTACGCTTGTACCCTCTGCCTGTCATGATTCCCGCCCGCCGTTTGCTCTTGCACCACAGATATACACCGTGCGTAGCTCACGTATCTTGCGCCATGGTCTTACCCCGTCTTACCATGCATAACTTGTGTTTGTTCTCAGTACGAACAAGGGCGTTGTTAAATACAATCCAAGGTTTTCAGAACCAAATCATTTATTAACAAGAATCTTGGCCATGAAATGATGTGAGAAAATCTGAAAATGAAAGTATTAGCACAAAACACTGTAACATTTATATCAGGGTAAATCCCCACTCTGGGTCCATAAGCAGCGGGTCGATTGCAAGCCACGTCATGTGTGGTTCATGTTATCACTGTCAGCGCTTCTACGAATTACAATTCCAAGCGTTTCAGACCAAATCATTTATTAACAAGATCTTGGCCAAGAAATGATGTGCCAGAATATTCTTGAAAGTGAAAGTATACCGAAAGGATTAGCACAACTCAAGTTCAATAGAGTTCGGTCGACTGCAATCCGGGGGGCCCCCCCGGCAATTTACAGCTTACTTCCAAACCCGTGGCAGCCTCACTGAAAAAAAAACGCGACATAAGGTCTCAAATTTGCAAAATTCGACACAAAAATTCTTCATGCTATTTTGTTCTAAATTGCTCGTTTTTGTATAAATATTTAACAAAGATTTTATACCCAATGTCAAATGTTCTCGCGTCCGGCAAAACGGTCATGGTTATTTTCTTGGCATTATTTGCTACTCTTTTCTTGCTGGAGGCTCAATCGGCCGGCCTGTACCTCGCATTCTCCTTCCCCAAAATCTACCCTACAGTCTTCATCGAACTTACTCTGAGCTTCACACACTACAAAAGCAACTTTCAACCGCTCCTCTGCCATCTCCATTAAAATTCCTCAAATCCAATTCCATTATGTAAAAATGTACGAAAAGGACACCTTGTACAAATATAAATGACCGCGGTAGTCGGCTTCTGCACCTATCCCCGTATGCAGTTCTGCAGTGTTGGCAACCGGAAGTGCCCCGGAGTAAACAGGATGACGTTACACGCATAAGGCCTCCAATGTATGAAGCTCTCCGCCCGTTTTCTGAAGGCATTCTTATGACCAATTAATATGGCTCATTAAAAATGTTGAAGTGCTGATAAAAGTTAATTTTTGTCTATTTTGATTCCATATTACATGTTAGAAGTGAAAAAATAAAATAAATAGAATGGTTTCTAAAGATGTCCTGCCCCCTTTAAAAGAGTGAAATCCCACTCAAAAAGAGTGAACATACTCAAAAAGAGTGGATTTCCACTCGTTTTCTTGTTTTGTCCTTCGTTTCACTTCAAGTGTGTCCTTGTTAACTTATCAAACGAGTGGAAAATCCCTCTTTTTAGAGTGATTTTTTTACTATTTTGAGGAATTCACTCTTAAGTACAAACCACTATTTTGGAGTGGTTTACAAGAGTTTCACTCTTTTGAGGAATGAAATTTTAACAACCTACAAATTTATATAAAACATAAAAATGGTTCTTGAATCAAAAAAGCGGTTGTTTGAAGTTTCAAAAATGAACTAATAGACACCATTTTGAGTGATAGTTACAAATAAAGGGTTGGAAAGGTTTCCAAGTTGAATGTTCATTTTTGGGAATATTACCAAAGTAGAATGATATAATATATTTCCCCAGAGTAACATAATCTGAGACTCATGGTAGTTGTAACAATAGCCAAAAAAATCTCGTATTGCGACGAAGTTGTTATAACGAAGATTAGATTGTAAGTATAGGTGTATGCTCTTCCCTTCTTTCAGCGAAGAGTAAATGTTGCTTAATCAGACTTCTTTGTGAATATGGGAAGTGGTTATTTTGATTAGGGGAGATTAATAGTGGTGCACGCACATTCGTTTTTTGAATTAAGAGGTGATGTGCGTTGGTTGTTTACATACCAAGGCCATATTTCAGTTAAGAAAAAACACGTTTGTTTTCAATTTTGGCCGGGGTCAAACGAATTACGACAATGCAATTTATTGTAGTATAGTTTACAATGATTTGGTTCGTGTTGACCGCCAACATTTCGTCGGCGTAGGTAATTCAGTCGTAATCGCGTCAACGACGAAAATTCTTCATCGTTGTGTCGCATCTATTGTGATACGATTGTAATAAATCTCGAAAAAAAAACGTGTGAACCCAATGTGCGGGCTTTTGTATATGAAAAAAATCCTAAAATTAAAAAAAAAACACCTTCCCCCCCCCCCCTTCGCCCAGCTATCGCCTTCCCGGAAATTAACTACCTGACCATAGCAACGCATACCTGTCCCTGGAGAGTTCATCTTGAAACTTGCTGTATCGCACGGGTTGAATTTAATCAGCGAAGATTCCTTGCAATTACATATTACACCACTATCTTTTCACTAATTCATTTACCGAACAAAAGTTTACACAATGCCTTCAGGTGTAAATTCGTGTGAAAAAATTTGCCCACCTCTGAATAGGCATAACTCGGGGCATAAAGAAAATGGTTATATGTAGGCATTCGGTTATTTATTTTCCCAGTATTTTTCCATTCGTCTCATTGTTTATTCCCCTGGTGTGAAATTGCAGGGTCACCATCCTTGTTCCGACATGTTAGCCCAGACTTAAAAATTAAGCCGCAATATTATTCAATCATAATCATCATCAGTCGATGCGCAGAGGCGATCGCAAGTTTCCTCCAGCTCTTCTGTTTTGGGCCAAGTTGGAGATAGACTTTGGTTGTACATGTTGTTTTGATCCACATAGGAGCTTTTGGATGTGGGAGAGATATGCTATTCTCTGTCGGCCTGGCTTCCTCTAGCCATGCGGCGGTGTGTAGAAGGCATATAACCTACTAAGCTCTCCTCTGGCATCCTTAGAATATGACCAGAAAAATAAGCGCTGTCTCAGTTTACTCGCGTTTTCAGAGGCTCCGTACCTGTAGCAGCCTAGATTTTGGATTTGGGACACGATCAATGCACTTGACGTTCAGCATTGATTCTGTAGCAAAATCTGTTGCGGAAAGAATTGACCTTACTCGCCAACTTATTTGTCAGCACTCAAAGTGATGGTTGCGGAAACTTGTGCAATATTATTAAGTAATTAGTTAAATAAGGATTTGCCTAATCACAATACTTGTCAAAGTATCAAATTTGTCTATTTAAATCTGAATTATTTAATAATTTTCAGTTTGATAATCGGTCTTAAATCGTGCGGCGACTAGGGCTGATGTTGTTGCAACGAGGAATCAGAACCCGGAAGTAATGATCTCGGTTGTTGTCATA
The DNA here is from genome assembly GCA_023653785.1 of Ophioderma brevispina. Lineage (NCBI taxonomy): Eukaryota > Metazoa > Echinodermata > Ophiuroidea > Amphilepidida > Ophiodermatidae > Ophioderma > Ophioderma brevispina. The sequence goes on along the minus strand of JAMKCH010067725.1, from coordinate 60,598 downwards.
GGAATTAACACGTTGAAAGAACGATTTCTCAATGGAATCAGAGATGGAATATAAATTTATGAAGAATCAAAAGGAAAAAGAATTGATCAAGCTCTATTCACTTTGGATTCTCGAAATTGACCTGTGTTGGTAAAAGAGGAGCGAGTGCTTCCTTATTTAACAATCGCGTTGATGTTTTTGCCATAGTGTAATGCAAGCCCAAACAACTATTGACTATGACCAGGCCCTATACCTCGATGGACCCTCGACGTTGCCGTCGCAACTGAAATGATTGACCCATTGTAGAAACACACATGACCCAAATTTAATCGACACGATTACAATAATGATACGTGTGACCGCAGTCGTCGTTGAACTTATTACAATCCTGTCACATCCGATTTATTACTACCATTTCTCGTGTTCCTCCGGCCTTTGTTAGTTTTCTGCCCAGTTGGTGTACTGCTAGTGTGTACGCAATTGTATCTTAATACACACGCTTAAGATTCACTAATCAAACATTAACTACTCTTCGTTGAATAAATTTTGCGGGTATGTACTGGGTCTATTTAGTTGGGTTTCATCACGAGCTCCGATGTGGGGAATTACTTGCACAAACCCATGCCATGTGACCTGAAGGATGAAACTTGTATGGGTCAACGGCATAGTAAGCCCGCATCAAGAGCGCTGCCTGAAACCAATATTATTGGACCCCAATAAAGTCAATTCTAAGTATATTTATCATAATAAATTATGTTTCTGTCTTACTAAACCAAATAGTATAAATTAAGTATTATAAAACCACTATTCGTGCCAAAAGGCATAGAAGAAACATTCGTCCCGCTTGGTACATGGATCAGGCGAGAACGCTGTCCACCTGACCTAATACGCATTCACTGATTGTTGACAAAATCAGTGTATGAGTATACACTAGGAGCCCAGCCAAAATGTAGCTAACTTGGCCATATCTCCCTCAAGATAACAATTGCCCCAGAATGCTCCAAATGAGGCTGACTTAATGTAAATTTTCTTTCACACCTCGAAGCTGCAATTTTGAAACCTGTATTTTTCTCATCTCAACCTGCAAAATATTTTAGCTGCTTCTTTCTCGTTTTAAATGCTTCAAGTAAAGTATGTTTTTTGCAGCAACTGAAATATTAACCTATGCATTATTGTTCAACATTTAAAGACACATCAGTGATTTATCCAAAAGAGTCCAAATCTATTAATTTTTGCAGGAATATCTTAAAAGTAAGGATAAGTCTGTGAATTCTCATAAGTTACTTTTTCCAACTGAAAATTTACAGAAAAGGAAGAAAGACGGCAGTGTTCAAAGATAGGATCTCCATTCATTACGTGTTGTAGTAAGGGGTCCGAACGGACAGTTATGACTAAAATTTTCGATTTTGTCCTTATTAAGATTCTTCTGGTCCTATTATTTGGCGGGTATGTTAGGATAACCTGTACTTGTTAGCAAACATGCAAAATCTGATTTTTTACGATTTTTTTGCAATTTGCTGATTTAGCAAATCACTGATAGTGCTTTAACAAATTGTTGCTAAAATTAGGTTTGATTTTCAAATATCTAACATAGTTAAGACACTATCAGTGATTATCAAAAAATCTTATCCGAAGATCAAATCTATTAATTTGTGTTCAGAATAGGCTTAAAAGTGAAGCATAAGTCTGAACTGACGAATTACAACAGAAAAGGAAGAAAACAGTCAGTGTTCAAAGATAGGAATCCTCGCATTTCAATTACTGTTGTAGTAAGTGTCTCGAATGACAGTAATGACTAAAACTTCTGATTTTGTCCTTATTTAGGGTTGCTTTTCTTATGGTCCTATCATTTGCAAAGGTATGTTTGAATACCTGTACTTTGCGCACCAATCTGCAAAACTCTGATTTGATGATTTTTTCGATTTTCTGATTTAGCAAATCACTGGATATGCTTTAATTATAAAAGTTTGTTTAAATATTTAAATCAACAGTTGCAGTGTTTCCTCTCTCTTTACAAGCAGTTTTTAAAATGTCACTTCTAACGCAAATTTGGGTGGTGTGAACATGAGGAAAAGTCTTTTAATTCTAAAAGGTTTTTAAATCATAAGATGGTGGTGTATAGTCTTCAACTTGGAGAACAATCCAATCGTTGAAACTCTAGAAGGGTGTGAAAAAGTCTTAAAAAGAAAGAAATTTTAATCAGAGAAAAGGGTGTAAACTGAGAAAGCTGAGTATAAAAAACTCAGAAAGGAAGTAAATAAGCTCTCTATAAAGCTAAATCCGAAAGGACTACTCAAAACTCCACAAAGATTTAGAACGCCAAAGGATGGCGCAAACAAACTCCAGAGAGAAGTGTAAACTGAAAAGGAAAAGTGTCCCTCAACCCCATGAGCGAGTTAGATCACGAAAGGAGTTTAACACCCAAACGAAGTAAGAAATAAAGGAAAATTTTAAAAATTCAGAAAGTTTTAAAACGGTCCTCGTTAATGAGTTCAGAGCCTCTGAAACTCTGAAAAAAACCATAGGTGTAAATCATTATGTCCCGATTGCCCGGCCATGTTTTTTGACCAAGATACCTCATATTTTAACCAAGGTAATAGTTTAAAATGGTAAATTTCTGCGCGCTTCGTGCACATTTTGTTCTGATACATACCTTTAACGATTTTAGGTTTTAAAATGGCACCATTTTTAGCGCCTTTGCGCGCAACATGTGCTATAACAGATCTTTATGACCACTATGAGGCAAACCCCCGTTCATTCTTAAATTTTCATCAACCCACCCCCCCCCATGTCAAAAAGAAATTACGCACCCTGCTGAAAAAATGTACGCCTTTCTTTTTGCATACTTTTGCAGACTCCTTTTTTAAACCTCATACTCCTTCCTTCTTTTTGGATGTACTTTCCCCATTGTGAGGTAGTACACTCCTCTTTCTCTGTATGGACTCTTATAGTGCTTTATCTTCCTCGAGTCAATGACGTCAGTGCGATTTCTGTCGTCACTGTCGGTGGAAGATAAATGCACTATAGTTTCAGACTCCTTCCTCAACTTAGACGTCTTTTCTTGGCTTCAATAACCTTTGCTTTAGATAACTTTTCAGAATTTTAGATTCCCTTTCCCAGGTTAACCCTTTTGTGATAGCAAATTTTAACACCTTCTCACAATTGTAGACATCTCAATCGCAGAGATGTGCCGCGTAAGTATGGTTGCCCCAGCATCGGTCCAAACAAATCACGGGGCACAGGACAGCATGTTCCAATGAAAAGTTTGAATTAACCCGCGCTTAAGCCTTGTTTGGACCAATTGCTGGGGGAAAGAATCCTATATGCTTGCGTTCTACGGCAAAATTAGTTTCATGTGCATGGTCAACACATTTATGATGTAAATGGCCACCCGTACAAACAACCCAGCTATAGATATGTTACATGTTTTAGTTTAATCTGGCCCCCGGTTTGGGTGGTAAGAGAGGAACTGGCAGGCAAAGCAACCTATATCTTTGCATGGGGAAATTCTGTTTTTTGTGTAACTTTTGTTTTTCGAATTAAATAATACAACGTTCTTATCAGCATAATAAGGCTAAAGCTACCAGCTGCATTTTGTTACCAATTTAGATCAGGAAAGATTCTGCAATTATTATAACCAAGATTTTTTATGTGATCTGTCACAGAAACTACTGTAATATTTTGCCTGCCAGATGGGCGTCCTGAATGTCAACAATGACGTCATATGTCACATCATCTAAGTGTAACTTTGGTGTAACCATGAGTTCGAATCAGCTACCCTGGCTTTGACATCAAGAATACACATTACACAAGGTTATTGTGTTTCCTTTTTAAAAGCAACAAAAGCAAACAAAACGATTAGTCTGTGTGAACCCATATGTGTTGTTAAATTATATCCTTAAGGTAATCAGATAATCATAAGTTGGGTTGTTCCTGTATCGTGGAGTAAGGACTAAGCAAAAAATAAGATGCAACTCAGGAAGTGAATTATCAATGCTTATAATTTTCATCTTATTTCGATAATGATTGTTACTACCCGTGACCAAAGAAGAAGAAATGTGTGAATAGTAAAAGGACCTTGATTTCCATTTCCCTTCCCAATGTCAATAACAAATACACTTAAATATTTGCAGTTGTAGTGTATTTTTAAAAAATTCTATCAGGACGTACCACGAAAAAAATGGTGAAATAAATGGGAACTGGGCAAGCAACGTGGTTGATGGTGTTGTAATTAGTTCTTGACTCTCTGGGATTGTCTTTGAATAAGAAATATTCCGTAAATTTATGGAAAGTGTGAAAATTGAACTGTTATTGCTAATACGTTATTAAAACTAGAAACAGAATTATTCCTTTTCTTAGTTACCATAGATGATAGTTTCATCATTCCAAAGTTTGAGATGAATCCGGATTTTGTCGTTTCCATGCAGTAAACATTTATTTGTAGGTATAATAACGTGCCATAGATACTGTATATAACAAAAATTCCGGATCCGGAAATTTATAACAAAGTTGTGGATTTTCTAATGAAGGACTCGATGTTGAGCTTAGCTATTTTCACACAAGTGATTATAATATGGACAAAAATTATGTACAATGCAAAAACCCAATTTGTTCGAAAAATGAGGGCGCCCTCCTTCGGGAAACTCTCTGACTCAGCCTTTAATGCAAGTGGGAAAATAGCAATATCATGGTACATTTAAACCATTTCAACCATGTTTATGGTTTCGTCTGCACAAAGGCACATAGGGTTGCTTTGGTAGTGGTGTGTCTTGTGTGTGTGTCTCTTATAAATGTGTGTGTGGTTTAAACAAAAATTGGGGACCCCTAAACAAATTTGCCCATGTTTCCACATACTACCCACTTTTCATCAATGTCACTTACTTTCCTTGCATGTAATGTCCTTGGGTAGTGCCCCACAAGTTAACCTCTCAAGAGTAGGTCAAAGGTCATCAGATGCCATTAACAGTCATGGCCCAAAATGGTCAGATTTATCAATTGCTGGTGTATCTCACATGTCGATAATTTTCATGACCACTTTTTAAAATAACCATGGTCCTTGGGTATGCCCCATGTTGTTAGTGACCTCACCTTGTTGTACCCTTTGAGCTCCTATGTGACCTTGGAGCTCCTCATGTGACCTTTGAGCTCCTTGTGTGACCTTTTTCGCTATTCACAAACTGGGCAGCAGAGGACACATGAGTTATAAATCCGGTTTAATTACATTTTATTTTATGCATGGTGTACCAAAATGGTAAAAATGTGTGAAAGTTGGCACGCTCTGAACCCCCGCCCCCACTCTCTGCCCCCTCTAAAAGTTTGAGGTAATCTGTCACCCCCTGTCATTATAGTGAGCCCTCAAATCAAGGTGAAATAGTTAAGCAAGACAAGAATTCCCTATCATGCCCGTCAATGCATATAGATAGGGCCTACATGTAGGCTGTAGCCTACATATAGCTATAAATATCCCAAAAGTATGGATTAAGTAGGGGCACAAAATGTGATCCCTACAATCCTGCATGGCAGACCTCAAGGTCGAGAGAAATTGAAAGTGGAACAATTAATCATGTTAATTTATCATTGCAGCAGCAGGCAGTCCTCAGCCATGACACAGGCATTAATCCAACCCATTCTTGAACCCAGTCAAACTATGAAGTCCGCGTGGGAGAGTCTAGCATATTCCACTAGTAGAAAATGGGGTTTAGCCGGTTTCGTACAGGAAACCTCAAATGAAAAGCTGCCCGAAAACTGTCACAGTAGTTGGCGAGAAAGTTGTGTTTATATTGATGGCGGGAGATTTTCAGATTCCCGCCATATTTATATAGGATATTACAGACCCATCTCTTGGGGAACGTGCAACACATGTTGAGGATTGTAAACAAATGCGCATTAAACATTTTTTAAAGCAGGCAATTGTTCTGGCAGTATCGGGCATATAGTAATTGTTTCTCTATTGTTTTTGTTCAGTGTTATTCTGCCAATAGCTTCCGTCCCAAATTCCATTTGAAAATATCAAGTTGATTCTCAATTTTGTTATCTAAAGCAGTTGATTGAGCAAAAATTACACGGCATGTGGCCAACTGATTTTTTCCCTAAAATTAATGAGTGATGTTTATTTGTGTATTGGATCGTGTATTGACTTTAATAGTTACTAGTTTGCAATGTCTGGGCAAATGTAATGTACGAGGGTTCCTGATTTTCGGATTTATCAATACTGTAAATATAAAAATAAAAATAGTTCTGCTTTGTATGATTTTATGAAATCCATTTTGTCGTCGTAGCGAAACCGCGATCGTATGGTCTACAACCAACATTTTAACATTCCCTCTTTTTACTGAATAATTATCAATTATTTAAGAGGATGCGATGGAATTTTCTTTTCAAATCATTATTCCTAACAGCGTGCGTAGCATGTTGTCATGTACACCCCCTTATTCATATGACTTTGATATAACCACTATAGTGAAAAAAACCAATGCATTTAATCAATTATTCACTAACAGGCGACAGGCATGATTTATCTGAGGCATGAAATAAATACTCCTCTCCCGGGGCCTCCATCTTATGGATTCCGAATATAAAATCGTTCCCCTATTCCCGGGGTTCCACATCCGGGTTTTAATGGTTGGGAAAGTTTTCCCACGTGGTTTCCAGTTTCCAGGGGGGCGCGCGTCCAATTTGGTTTTTCAACCAAGTTTTCATATTTTGTAATTATTTTGAGTTTCCTGAAATGGCGGGATAAGAAAGTATAAAGGTCGTGTGTAGACACAAATTATTAGGCCTAAAAATGGTTTTGTGATCTGTTTTTGAGTATAGGCCCATAGGGTTTTTTCCAATCTGCAGGGGCATGCTCGGGACGGGAAGCCTCTATTTCAGTTTTAAAGCATTTTATCAGTAGGCCTAATTTTATATATTAAAGGGCAATTGACCGTTATTTTATGATTTTTGTAAATTCACGGTACGGGTAGGCTAATGATATTTTTCGGGATGTAGACGGCATTTCACCGGAAAATTTCCTGCTGGGAAATGTCCCGTATAATTTCCGAAAACGGGGCATTTCCCAGCGGCAATTTTCCGGTGAATGAAATGCCGCAAAATCCTGTAATGAACAGTCCATTGCTCGCGATGGTAAAAGAAACCTTTGGTTCATAAAGAAGTCCCAAATGAATCTTCAAGCGGTTCTTTGTAGAACCATGGTTCTGTAGCCAAGAACAAGAAAAATTATCTTGTTCATAACATTGAAAATGAAATGAAAAATGGTAGTTGAAAATTATTTTTAAAACCCAAAAAGAGGCGGTTCCCATAGGCCGATACATAACCTATTTCAAGTGCAAACAAGGCGGAGGCATGCAATGTGTGCATGCTGCAAGGATGATAACTCTTTTCTTGAGACAGTGGTTCTTGGAATGGTTCTTCAGAAGAATTATTTCAAGTTCATCTGAAAACGGGACTTGGCATGAATAGTATGACAATTTCTGACAAATGACAGGGCTATGCACTTACGCCTTGTGGCATCAAACGCCACAGGCCCTGGGGTGTGCAATGCCATTAGGGAACAGAAAAAGGGTTGTATTTTTTTTTCTAAAAAGTAAAAGTCAGGTTTCCTCTCGATCTCCCTCCTAAAACTTTGAGTTTCGCGCTATTGTTTAACGTGGAAAAAGGGGACATTACCATAAATGTCCATTAGCCAGGACCCTTTTGTTAGGCGTATTTTTTCATTGCCAACATAACAGGGTTTGAATGATAATCACAATGAAGTTTCTCAACAGTTTGACGAATTTGCTTAATATTTTACGTTATACCAATTACCTAAAACTGGTATGATAGACCGTAACGCGAAAAAAAAAATTTCTAATTGTGATTCATCTGAAAGGTGCATTTCGTGATCTGCAATTTTTTTATGGTTATAATATAACAAAAAGCTTATTTCCAAACAAATCGAAATGTTGTTTTACCGCATTTCAGAAACTCAAAACAGAAAAATAATGACAAACACCAATGGACAGGAAACCTTTTGCCGGACATATGGCATCTCGGTCATTTACGTAATAAATGTTTCATGCTCAGATGGTTTTCGGGGAAGGCTGAATGAATTGAAATTCGTTTCTTCAGGAATGTTTCTTTCACTTGCTATTCTGTGCGAACAAAACGCGGTTAAAAGGGAATGTGGTTTGTGAGCGGGATCAGAAGGGTAAGTGGTTTTACAGCGCCCAAGGCACAGGCACGAAACGTAGAAGATGCGTGGTTAGGAAGAAATTTGCTATTCTGGATATATTCCGTTTTCTTTGAAAACTGTATCGCGAGTCTTTCGGGGAAATACCAAATATTCATGACGTTTTCACGGCAGTTTTGGTGTGGACACCTCTGTTAAGTGTTTATTGGCTGCATACAGCTATTATTCCTGTTTATTAAAAACTATAAGATCAACCTTATATTAAGCAAAATTAATCTTCGGTGAATTAGTTAAATACGTACACACGTATACGATTGTTTACGCTTAGTTGAAATTTAGAGATGTTGATAGTGTGTACGTGGTCTAGAGAACCGCTGCTTTTTATCGATCCCCTTAAACACTTTCGCAACTTTCCCAAAAAATAATTCGCCATTTCCAAAACTAGTGCATGGACGTGTAAGGTTCTATATAGGCCTAAGTAAAATCTTTATTTTTTTGGAGTGTCAAATTCATTAATTCGTTTTGTTCTTTTTCAATCGTGCGTTATTTGTATTTTAATTTCGGTCAATTCCACTTTTAAAAAATAAAACGATAAAGGAGCACACATGCACCCAATAATTTAAATCAAAAATGATTTCTTTACGGAAACTCCAGTTGAGTTAATCAATCTGTCACGACCGCCTTCAAGTTTTGATACAATAAACTTGTGACGTTCGTGTGTCATGTTTCTAAGAAAAAATGCGAGTCATGTCGAATTATCCCCGTAATTCTCATTTTCTTGAAGTTTAGAGACATTGATGTTTGGACGACGCTATTTGCTTGGGTGACTTCGGGCAATTGTTCCCAAAGAAGCAACGCGGTATATATGCATATTAGTTTCCTGTTCTTTATTCGCTAATTTTATATTCTGTGAAAAGCACACAAACGCGTTCAGATTTGAATATTTCCTAAAATTAAAACCACAAAGATTATCAAAACAAAGAAGTGAACGTATATAATGTTAATACTTGATGTATTTTCTTAATCTTGGGTTTCTTAACTGAAGGGAAGAAAAAAAATTAACATATAATCAAAACGAATAGATGAGCACCTTTATTTTACATTTACCGATTTTGTTAAGGTTTAACTTGGCGGAAAATTGCTGACCTGTCGAATTAATTTCCACGAGGTTATACCTGGTCAATTTTAAGGTCTCGATATGATGGGGTCCGCATTTGTAGGTCACGGTTCACCACTGAAGAAATATCGACAATGATGCTGGTAACAAAATGAACAGCATGATTCCACCATACCTTATTCAAACTTTGTTTTTCCCAAATGCCAATAAGAATCACTTCACAAGAGGCTTATTAAAAAAAACAAAGAAAGAAACACATCACAAGACAGACAACCGAAAGTTCTTAAGACGCCTATTTTGCCAGAAAACACAAATTTTAGCTCCATGGCTAAAATTTCCACCACCTCAAATTTGGCTTAATGTAATTCCCAAGTCTATTAATTGGTTTCAAAAATCAGTTTCGAAGGCCCTATTTTCGCCAAAAATTCAGTTCAAGCCCCCAAGTTTGGCGCTTCCCTACCCAACCCAAAGTTGAGTGCCCCTTTCAAAACTTCTAATCAGTTTACATTAATAGGTCAGTGCAAAACGTATGTCTAACAAAATTTGAAAACAAGAGAAACGTTCACATTTTATAACCATGCAGCACGATTTTTAGCAAATTATCTTTAAAAATCACATGCGAAATGTACATTACACCTTTGAATCCATGCATATCTGATATAAGCTGCCTACTATTGAAATATTAGGTGTTCTATACTTCTATATTATTTTCTCTCAAGGATTTCAGTAAATCGCTGCATATAGTGACGTCAGAAGCTTTCGAAAGAGTTGGTTTATGGCTCGTGAGAAGTTCTTTCAAATTAAACTTTCAGAGTTGGTATTGGGATACATGTGAACCATTTTAATCACGTTCAAGAACATTATACACGGTAAAATTATTGTAAAATTTTTACAGCCTTACTGGTACCAATTCTGCCAAAAATTGCTGTAAAAATCCACAAGCCTCAAAACGCTTAAAAACATTTGGTGAATTATTGAGATGTGAACGTGTACAGAGATAGAGAAAAAAAACATTGCATATGACGAACACCCTAACTTAGTAGGCTTTTCCCCAAATGTTTTTTAACCAATGTTTTACGGTGCTACTTTAAAATTCACAGTTTGTTGTATAGAATACCAATATTACATCACTCTATAAAATATATTGTGAGTTTGAATGGAAACCTCTAAAAGCTGTATTTTTTTGGCACAATTTCTCTCAGTATTTTCCTGTAAAGTTTACTGTATTTAATTTTATTTATTTGTTTATTTTGGGTGCATGGGGGGGGGTTGTAATTGTTTCCGGGCCTATTAAGAGTTAAAACTAAAATCAAATCTGTGTCCCTTATTCAAAGTTTGAAGAAATTTTAAAGAAAGTTTAAAGAATGTAGTTAACATCAATAAATTATACTCATAATTTGCTGTTTGCTCTCTACAGTAATACTGCTATCCAATACCTTCTGTAAGGTTTATGATAACATGTTAAGAGCTTTAAATTGAGCCCAAAACCGGCCATATAAACTCATTGGGAATTCATAACTGAAGTTGTCGATTTTATGTAACTTGACACCCAATAACAATTAAAAATTAGCATTTTGTGTGACAACTGCATGCATATTCATGATGTTTCGATGGGTTGCTGAATTATTTAAATGTTGATCATGGTAAATTTTAAACTAATAAATTAAACATTTGTTTAGCGTTTTACTCCTGACTTGATTTCAAGTAGGCCTATAGAGTCGAGTTCATCGTGAGGTGTTTTTTTCCGTGTCCGTAAAATCATTCGAAATCGTCAATTTGTGGCATTTCCTTGAATGCGTCCTTTTTTTGAGGACCTTACAGATGCCCCGCTGTTATGTGCACGTGCCTCACTCGCAATGCATGACGCCCACGACTATAAGTGACGTCAGTTTTAAACGTCATTATACCATAGAGCTGGAATATATATTTTAGGTCCATGCATTATACTAAATAGTTCAAGAACTTTTGGAGCGAAATATAGGAAATTGTTGTATACACTGGTATAATTACCAGTCATTACCTTGATGACTCGTCAACTAATATAAAAGAAAGGCCACTTTACGTCATAATTGAAAAGTTTGCATTTAGACTGTTTTGTTGTTGTTGTTGTTGATAAGCAAAGGGGGAGGGAGGGGGTCGTCATGCGTGAGTGCGCTGTGGCCCTCCGGCCTCCCTCTGGTCAAGAATATTTCCCCTTGGGTCACCGATTGCTGATACACTAAATTTAAGGAGTATAAAGGGATTACCATCAATCATATAATGTTGAACAACGAGAGATTTCAAATAACAGGTGTCCCGAAAAAATATGAAAATTCTGATTAACTGGTGTAAAGCTTTATATCTATATTATTTTCTCTCAAGGATTTCAGTAAATCGCTGCATATAGTGACGTCAGAAGCTTTCGAAAGAGTTGGTTTATGGCTCGTGAGAAGTTCTTTCAAATTAAACTTTCAGAGTTGGTATTGGGATACATGTGAACCATTTTAATCACGTTCAAGAACATTATACACGGTAAAATTATTGTAAAATTTTTACAGCCTTACTACTGGTACAATTATGCCAAAAATTGCGTAAAAATCCAACAAGCCTTCAAAACGCCCTTAAAAAACATTTGGTGAATTATTGAGATGTGAACGTGTACAGAGATAGAGAAAAAAAACATTGCATATGACGAACACCCTAACTTAGTAGGCTTTTCCCCAAATGTTTTTTAACCAATGTTTTACGGTGCTACTTTAAAATTCACAGTTTAGATGTATAGAAATAACAATATTCCATCACTCTATAAAATATATTGTTGAGTATTGAATGGAAATCGAAACTGTATATTTTTTGGGCACAATTTGCTCTCATATTTTCCGGTGTAAAGTTACTGTATTAATTTTAATTTATTTGTTATTTTGGGTGCATGGGGGGTTGTAATTGTTTCCGGGCCTATTAAGAGTTAAAACTAAAATCAAAAACTGTTGTCCCTTATTCAAAGTTTGAAGAAATTTTAAAGAAAGTTTTATTAAGAAAGTTAAAGAATGTAGTTAACATCAATAAATTATACTCATAATTTGCTGTTTGCTCTCTACAGTAATACTGCTATCCAATACCTTCTGTAAGGTTTATGATAACATGTTAAGAGCTTTAAATTGAGCCCAAAACCGGCCATATAAACTCATTGGGAATTCATAACTGAAGTTGTCGATTTTATGTAACTTGACACCCAATAACAATTAAAAATTAGCATTTTGTGTGACAACTGCATGCATATTCATGATGTTTCGATGGGTTGCTGAATTATTTAAATGTTGATCATGGTAAATTTTAAACTAATAAATTAAACATTTGTTTAGCGTTTTACTCCTGACTTGATTTCAAGTAGGCCTATAGAGTCGAGTTCATCGTGAGGTGTTTTTTTCCGTGTCCGTAAAATCATTCGAAATCGTCAATTTGTGGCATTTCCTTGAATGCGTCCTTTTTTTGAGGACCTTACAGATGCCCCGCTGTTATGTGCACGTGCCTCACTCGCAATGCATGACGCCCACGACTATAAGTGACGTCAGTTTTAAACGTCATTATACCATAGAGCTGGGATTGGAGAATATTTTAGGTCCATGCATTATACTAAATAGTTCAAGAACTTTGGAGCGAAATATAGGAAATTGTTGTATACACTGGTATAATTACCAGTCATTACCTTGATGACTCGTCAACTAATATAAAAGAAAGGCCACTTTACGTCATAATTGAAAAGTTTGCATTTAGACTGTTTTGTTGTTGTTGTTGTTGATAAGCAAAGGGGGAGGGAGGGGGTCGTCATGCGTGAGTGCGCTGTGGCCCTCCGGCCTCCCTCTGGTCAAGAATATTTCCCCTTGGGTCACCGATTGCTGATACACTAAATTTAAGGAGTATAAAGGGATTACCATCAATCATATAATGTTGAACAACGAGAGATTTCAAATAACAGGTGTCCCGAAAAAATATGAAAATTCTGATTAACTGGTGTAAAGCTTTATATCAAAAATATCCCCATTTGTAAGGACTAAGCTGAGAACTGTTTCTTTGGTACAAAAATTGTGAAATTTCTAATTTCGTTTCGGAGCAAATACGAAATTCAGCCTATGTTTTCTATTGAAATATAAGCATTTACAAATCACCTCTTGTTTTCGTTTTTAAGTTATTTCTGTAACCAAATAAAAAGGTAGGGAATTTTTTGAGCGTCTATAATCTATATGAAATCACTACATATCACAGAAAATAAAGTTGCCAGTAAATTTTAAGATTTACCCCAATTATACTATAAGTTTGGCATTCCAAAATGTTAAAATGAGAAAAAGCCCTTGAAATAAAGAAAATAATAAAAAATATAAAGAATAGGTCTATAAAATAAAATGTCTGTCAAATATTCTTTACAATGGAATTTTACTTTCAAATTTTCACAGCATGTTTTAAACATAGGCCTGCGCCTATAGCTAGACTCGCTAGCTAAACAAAACAACAAGAACACACATCTTTTAGAGAAAAAAATAAACAAATCCCGACTGATTTCTGACCTGCCCTGCCTGCAGTCGGTCGTCATTCAGCATGGTCAGCAATCAGCATTTTAAACTTGCCAGGCAATCGACATTTTGTAATCCCCTATAGATCTACGAACTTTTTGCAAATATCATTAGCTATTTGACTAGAATTTGTGCCCTGCATTTAAAACTCGAATATTTTAACAATAGGCTTATCCTTATAAATGCTTGGTTAAAAAACACAAATTGGACGCGATCGCGAGAGCTGACCGGAAAACCAAAGGTGACTTGCCATTTGGTCTAATCCCATTTGGTCTAATGGTCACTTTGTCTAACTCCAATTGGTCTAATACCATTTAGTCTAATAACCATTTAGGCTGATAACCATTTAGTCTATTAGCCATGTAGTCTAATATTCATCTGGTCTAAATCTCATATCGTCTAATATCCATATGGTCTATAACCGAAATGGTCTAATGCCAATTGGTCTGATACCCATCTGGTCTAATATCCATCTGGTCTAATATCCATCTGGTCTAATAATCATCTGGTCTAATATCCATCTGGTCTAATATCCATCTGGTCTAATATCCATCTGGTCTAATACCCATTTGGTCTAATATCCATTTGGTCTTATATTCATCTAGTCTAATATTCATTTGGTCTAATATCCATTTGGTCTAATATTTAAATCAATGTTTAAGATCAATTATTTTGGGTTTAACATCCAAATGGATTAGACCAAATGAATATTATTAGACCAAGTAGATATTAGACCATGTGAACATTAGACCAAGTGGATATTAGACCAAATGGATATTAGACAAAATGGACATTAGACCAAATGGATATTAGACTAGATGGATATTAAACCAAATGGGAATTATACCAAATGGTGTTTGTGATTATTAGACCAAATGGTAGTAGACAAAATGGGCCTTAAACTAGATGGGCATTAGACCAAATGGATATTAGACATTCTAGTTGTTAAATAAATTGGATGTTAGACTAAATGGTTATTAGATAAATTGGTATTAGACAATATGGGTTTAGACGAATTGAAGTTGGACCAAATAGCTATTAGACCAAACGGGATTAGACCAAATGGCAATAAACCAAACCAAAAGTGATTATAACTATATACCACGCGCCTATGTTACTTCTCGATCAGTGTCGATGTCTATTTTAAACTCTTATGTGTTACGTTAGTTCGTTGTAAACCCATCAATTTTAGAAGTTTGTTCCTTGCATTTCAATATAATATGTTCATGAAATCTGCACGGATAAAACTATAGCCTTTTATTAAATACGTGGTACGGGCTTTAAATTCCAAGACGAACGTTTCCGATGACCAATGCCTTGGCTTCATCAGTCCCAGATTTATTTAATACATGTATACTGTATGGAATGAACTTTTTAAGTTTCCCGGAAGCGCTCGATCGCGTCCAATTGGTGTTTTTATTTTCAGGCATGTGTTATTATTTTTTTTCAATGCAGTTTTTAAAAAGAGTTTCCAAAAGGCGGGAAGTATGCATAGAGAGAAATGAAAGTCACGTGCCCCTCCCCCGGGTCACGTGCACAAACTTTCAACAAATAATCAGCCGGGATGTAATAGCATACCGCGTGCTTCGGACGTTGGTGTTAATTAAGCCGGGGTTTTAAGTCTGTAAATTTGTAAGCTAAATACGTACCACAATATAATAAAATACTTCTTTAGGTTTTTGATAACAGTTTAATAGCTTTAATTGAGCCCACAACCGTCCATATAAACTCATTGGGCATTCATAACTGAAGTTGTCGATTTTATGTAACTTGACACCCCAATAACAATAAAAATTAGCTTTTGCGGTGACAACTGCATGCATATTCTGATGTTTTAGAATGGGTTGCTGAATTCTTTAAAAATGTTGATCATGGTAAATTATAACTAAAAATTCAAACATGTGTTTATCGTTTTACTTCTGACTTGATTTCTAGTAGGGGGCCTATAGAGTCCGAGTTCATCGTGAGTTGTTTTTTCCTTGTCCCGTAAAATCATTCGAAATCGTCAATTTGTGGCATTTCCTTGAATGCGTCCTTTTTTTGAGGACCTTACAGAGATGCCCCGCTTTATGTGCACTTCTCACCCCCCTTCGCAATGCATGACGCCCACGACTAAGTGACGTCAGTTTTAAACGTCATTATACCATAGAGCTGAATATATATTTAAGGTCATGATATACTAAATATTCACGAACTTTTTGGAGCGAAATATAGGAAATAGTTGTTACCCTGGTATAATTACCAGTCATTACCTTGATGACTCGTCAACTAATATAAAAAGGCCACTTTACGGTCATCATTGAAACGTTTGTGCATTTTTTTAGACTGTTTTGTTGTTGTTGTTGTTGATAAGCAAAGGGTGAGGAGGGGGTCGTCATGCGTGAGTGCGCTGTGGCCCTCCGGCCTCCCTCTGGTCAAGAATATTTCCCCTTGGGTCACAGATTGCTGATACACTAAATTTAAGGAGTATAAAGGGATTACCATCAATCATATATTTTGAATACACGAGATTTCAAATAACAGGTGTCCCGAAACAATATGAAAAATTCTGTATTACTGGTGTAAAGCGTTATATCAGAAAAAATATCCCCATTTGAAGGACTAAGCTGAGAACTGGTTTCTTTTTGGTACAAAGTGTGAAATTTCCATTTCGTTTCGTATCAAAATACGAAATCAGCCTATGTTTTCTATTGAAATATAAGCCCAATACAAAGCACCTCTTGTTTTTTCGTTTTTAAGTTATTTCTGTAACCAATAAAAAGGTAGGAATTTTTTGAGCGTCTATAATCTATATAAATCACTAAATTCACAGAAAATAAAGGCAGTAAATTTAAAGATTTACCCCAATTAGACTTAAGTGTTTGGCCTTCCAACATTTAAAAAATTAGAAAAGCCCTTGAAATAAAGAAAATGATAAAAATATAGAGATATAAAGAAAATGTTCTTGTTCAAATATTCTTAACAATGGAATTTTACTTTCAAATTTTCACAGCAATGTTTTAACATAGGCCTGCGCCTATAGCTAGACTCGCTACTCACAAAACAACAGACACACTCTTTTAGAGAGAAAAAAATAAACAAATCCCGACTGATTTCTGACCTGCGTGCCTCAGTCGGTCCGTCATTCAGCCTGTCAGCAACCATTTAACTTGCAGGCATTTGTAATCCCCTATCGATCTAACCGACTTTTTGCAAATATCCTTAGCTATTTGACTAGAATTTGTGCCCTGCATTTAAAACTCTAATATTTTAACATGAGGCTTATCCTTAATAATGCTTGGTTAAAAAACACAACTTGGACGCGATCGGCGAGAGCTGACGCACCGGAAAACCAAAGGTGACTTGCCATTTGAGTTCTAATCCCTTTGGATCTAATGGTCACTTTGTCTAACTCCAATTGGTCTATACATTTTAGTCTAATACCCATTTAGGCTGATAACCATTAGCTATTAGCCATGTAGTCTACTATTCATCTGGTCTAAATCTCATATCGGTCTAACTATCCATATGGTCTATAACCGATCTGGTATAATGCCAATTGGTCTGATACCCATCTGGTCTAATATCCATACTGGTCTAATATCCATCTAGTCTAATATCCATCTGGTCGATATCCATCTGGTCTAATTCCATACTGGTCTAATATCCAGCTGGTCTAATATCCACTTGGTCTTATATTCATCTAGTCTAATATTCTTTGGTCTAATATCCATTTGTCCTAATATTAAATCACTGTTTAAGAGCAATTTATTTTTGGGTTAAACATCCAAATGGATTAGACCAAATGAGTATTATTACACCAAGTAGATATTAGACATTTGACCATTAGACCAGTGGATATTAGACCAAATGGATTATAGACAACATGGGACTTAGACCAAATTGGAGATTGCTAGTGGATATTAAACCAAATGGGAATTATACCAAATGTTGTTTGTGATGATTAGAACAAATGGATATAAGACAAAAGGGCGCTAAAGCTAGATGGGTCATTAGACCAAATGATATTAGACATTCTAGTTGTTTAAATAAATTGGATGTTAGACTAAATGTTATTAGATAAATTGGTATTAGAATCCATATGAGTTTTAGCGACGTACTTGAAGTTGGACCAAATAGCTATTAGACCAAACGGATTTAGAAGACAAATGGCAATAACCAAACCAAATTGATTTTAACTATATATACCACGCGCCTATGTTACTTCTCGATCAGTGTCGCCGCCTAGGTTACTTCTCGTAAGTTAGGGTGCGTACCTATGGCGCAATATACCAAACCAGTACCGCGAGAGGGGGGGGGTTCAAAGGGGGTAATTGACCCCGGGCCCGAGGTCTAGGGGTCCCGGGTTCCTAAGGGCCCGTAAAAAAGTTTCAGCCCTTGCGGTTGTGACAGAAGTCAGAGAGGAGAGAAAGTGAGAGATGGAGGGTGGATGAGAGAAGAGCGAGCGAACTAGAAAGAGAGAGCATTGGCGGATACAGAGGGCCCGTTTCCCTCTCCCCCCTTATGAATTGAGGAAAATACGAGTAAACCCACGAAATTACATTTTTAAATATTTAGTGTAGGGGCTGCTCTCTTGGTTTAAGAAATTACACAAAAACAATTACAGATTTTGTTTAAAAAACGGTTGGGTCCATGATTTTAAAGTGGACTTTTTCTCACCATTCCAATTGTTCTCTCACTATACCCAGAAAATGTGTTTTGGAAAGTACATTGCAAGGGTTCCGCATGTGCCAGACCCCCCCTGGGCCCCTGGGCCCTTCATATATGAAACTCTCCATGGACACTTAATATATGTAATTGAAACAAAACTAAAACCACAGCTATATTTTTACTTTTTTTAAAAATATTTTGCAAAAACAACATCACGTATCATTAAAAAGTGAAACACTTACAAAATTCCTTAGTTGTTTCTATCATTTTCATGAGAAAATGGATTTTGGAAGTGACACATTGCAAGGCTTTCCGGCGCGCTCTGCGCCGGGAGGGGGACACCCCCTCCCGCACCCACCCCCGTGTCGCCCGTCTCCCATAACAACAATAAACATGAATCATTCAAAACAAAAACACCAGAAGTTCATGATCACCTACATTATACAGCTCCCACCCCCCGGCCCACACCCCGCGAGGGCCGCTTCGCAGCCACGTATATATAGCTTCAAAATCTCTCCCCCCTGGGGTTCCTGGAAAACGAAATTGGTAAAAGGGGGGCCCGTACCTACAAATTCCCCCTGGCCCGCAACTGCTCTCGGCGGCCACTCTGCCAAACAAAATCCTGGGTTCGAATCCCGTTGGGGCCACTTGCTGTATTCACTCTTGGTGTGCTCACTTCTGGATTTAATCTTTATACAGCTATTGATTAAATACAGAATACCGCTCGTTCGGCCCTCCATGGTTCACTAGGACTTGGGCAAATGAATCCTTAACACCCGTCCTTCGGAGGGGACGTTAATAAGCCGTCGGTCCTGTGTACATATATCACAACTGGTACATGTACATCCCAGTCAGTGTTGAATAAGAGTAGGGTGTAAAACCTTACTGTTCCAATCCGCCCCCATTTTAAAAAAAACACGGGCCCATGTTGGAGCGTCCGTATCATAGATACCGCGGCCCGACAGCTTACACAGTTGACAAATCCCTACACCACCACAAGCCATTACTATGATTGTGGACGAACGAACGATCAGTGTCGATGTCTATTTTAAACTCTTATGTGTTACGTTAGTTCGTTGTAAACGCCATCAATTTTTAGCAGTTTGTTCCTTGCATTCAATATTTATATGTTCATGAAATCTGCACGGATAAAACTATACGCCTTTTAAATACGTGTCCGGGCCTTTAATTTCCAAGACGAACGTTTCCGATGACCAATGCATTGGCTTTCCTCAGTCCTCGATTTATTTAAATACATGTATACTGTATGGAATGAACTTTTTAAGTTTCCCGGAAGCGCTCGATCGGTCAATTGGTGTTTTTACTGTTTTTCAGGCATGTGTTATTATTTTTCTTTTTCAATGCAGTTTTTTAAAATAGTCTCCAAAAGGCGGGAAGTATGCCTAGAGGAGAAATGAAGTCCGTGCCCCTCCCCCGGGTCAACGTGTCAAAACTTTCAACACATATCAGCCGGATTAATGCATACGCGTGCTTCGGACGTTGGTGTTAATTAAGCCGGGGTTTTAAGTCTGTAAATTTGTAAGCTAAATACGTACCACAATATAATAAAATACTATTTAGGTATTCCCTAACACCCTTTCGTAATTTGAAAATACCCACCCCAGCACCGCGTCGATGACATCAACAAGAACCTTCAGTGAAACTTAATCAATTAATGAAGGCTATAAATGAAGAGTCACCGCGACCCACGTTTACAAGTTTTTTTGTAGAAAACTTTAGACTCCATTTGACCAATCATGCACTAGCTTAATTGAATTAGTATCAAATTTAACTGTCCAACAGGTACATTTCAGAAATAACTATTTGGGCAAAAGTTTAAAAGACAACGGGGGTTGATCAACTAAAATCTTTGTGATTTATGCGATGTCGTTTGTACATGGTCCGCTCAATGACTGCTATAGCTGCTTCCGAGAAATCCTGTAAAATTTTTAGATTTATGTATACTCGGGGATGTAATACCGTAATGTAGAACGTACCCAAGTTGGGCCCCGCGAGTTTTTGTTTACTGGCAAAATCCCGGAGTGGAGTATAAATAGTTCAATAGCGCCCATGCACAGCAACACCCTAGATTTGTCAGTGGTTCTGCTGATAAGGCTATTTGGGGTTCACGGATTTCGGTCTGGTGAGCTTTGAAATCCGCCAACATGCTCGAATCTAATAATGGGGTCTGTGCGTGAGAGACGACGTGGCTGATTGAGAAAGCAGAACCCTTTAAAACTTACCTCCAAGGATAACACCATGAACACTAACTGAAAGTTTGGTTTGAATTCATATAACAGTTGAATATGGAAGGCCATAAAAATTGTTCATGGGAATATCTATACGTACATGTAGTACTGTGAAATCGAATTCCAGATTTGTTTACCATTTTTTAGGGGCACATATTTAACTTTCACAAAAACTGAAAAAGCTTTAAATTTATTTGGGGAGTTTGATAGGGCAATACGATTTGCAGGGCACCCTCGATACGACTAACAAATTTCTTGAAGCACTATTTAAGAAACTAACTAGTTCTGCTACTTCCGTATGGTAAGGGGCATTTATGGATTCATAATTTCCATAGCTCCAAAGTCTTGCCCTTTTTAGGGCAATACAAAGTTTTGGCAAGCTAGCTAAGTCGATTTGCTTCTAAAACCCGGCTTAGTTCGAGCGCTTGGGAGTTGCGCTTTGAGGGACAATTTAGTCAGCTTTCTAAATTCACGAACTGGAGGAAGAAAGAAATTGTACAGAACATTTTGACTATAAAATCCAAACAGTCGATTGTTAAGACTTAATTTTTCAATTAATTTTTGACTGTTGATTCGGGTCGCAAAGTTTCAATCTAAGTCGAGTTTACAGTGTTTCAACGAGTGGAAGTGACACAGAGCTATAGGCCCTTGCGGAAAAGCCTGCTTTCCCTTGATCGATCAAACACAGGCAGGCTCAAGTTGGATCATGTTGATGAGGAAAACTTGCAACCTAACAACTATGCGGCTTAGCCCTGTTTTCTTAGGTTTTAACTCGAACATGAAAGGAAAGTTTGGCTGGGTAATGAAGAAATACCCAACAATACGAAATGAATTAACCAAAATGTTATACTCTGCTGATTGAATTCTGAAAATCTGTTGCTTGACACTTAGCTTGCGTTTAAAATAGAACGAGCCGTCCTTTTTAAAGATCTAAGACACTATCAGTGATCCACCCGAAAGAGTCAATAATTTTTAAATTTGCAGGAATCGCTAAAAGTGAAGAATAAGTCTGTAGAATTCTCGTAAGTTATTTTTTCTAACTGGAAAAAGTGATAGAAAGAAAACAGCAGCGGCCAAAGATATGAATCTCATTGAATATCGTGTTGTTTAGCAGTGTCCGTTCGGACAGTAATGACTAAAATATCCGATTTTGCCCTTATTAGTTGAATTTTGGTCCTATAACTTGTGAGGTATGTTAGGATATATAAACAGACAGTTACAAAAATCCACACATCTTGATTTTTCGATGATTTTTTCGATTTTTTTGATTGAGCAAGCAAACAACTGATGTGCTTTAAACACTTGGTTGTTCATATTAAAAACGGCCGTATAAATATTTGACAAATTTAGTTCCCGTCGAGTTGTGTTTTTCATCTTTTTTTTCAGTTTCTTAAAATGACCGGAGTAAAGAAAGAAAAAGTCTACCATGTGATTCAAATTTCAAAAATATGGCCTCTGATGTTTGAAAATGTAGAGGCGCGATGGACATAGATTGGGTAGATGGACGGAGAGAGAAGTTTTGCGGGACGAAGCACTTTTGGGTCGGCAAGTCCCACTTTTGGTGCTAAAGTTAATCCAAATTTCACTAAAGAAGCAATTTTCTCGTTGGTCAGATTGTATAATTTCTGTGACTATTAATGGATGCAAAGCCATCATTATATAATGCCGTTTTTAATACGTTTGCTAACGCTGCTATATTACATTATTGGTTGGAAAATGCTTCAACAAAACGGTGCATGTAGGTCAATTTACATCCTGTAGAGTTCGACACCCATTTCTAAAATTGAATTAGCTTCATTCGAGCTCGTGGAAAACTCATTACATTAACCTTCGATGTAAAAACGAGTTTAATTACCATTAAAACAATGATCTATCAAGTGCAAGCTTAACCACTCTCCAATTATTTAACCAAGTTGGTTTAGCAAGAGAATACTGAACAAGTTAGTTGTGGTATCTGCCGGACCTCTTCGGAAAAAGGAATAGTTTCGTTGAAAAACCAAATTGTAGCACCTATTTGACTATAGGCTTGATATGCTTCCTCCCGGACCCAGATTGCCCTCAGACCCGCAATTCCAATAAAAAACAAAAACACACAGAGTAAAATATAAAAGTCGGGATGATAGTGCATCGACATGCTAATTCACGAGTGACCCCTCCAAAGAACACCCACTATATCAGATGAAATCATCCACAAAGTTTACTACCAAGTGCTACATTTGTGTCATTTGTAAAACATGTAAAATGCACTTATAATAGCCTCATCTCTCGGGAAGCTCTTTAAAGGGGGATCACCCGATTTAAGGATATGAAGTTTTCATCTTGATAGATTGCTTTCACTCAAAAATCAGCTGTACAAAGGTTCGCGCAGATATTTCAATCCGTTTTGATGCGAGACGCTAAAAAATGTGATTTTTTGTACGCCCCGCCCCAGGTGGTCGACCAAAATAGGTCAAATTTTCGCTCATAACTTCCAAACAAACATCCTGTGGCTTAAGATTTCACAGGGTAAAGGAGAAAAAATTGTAGCTTTCTCCTGATACCAAAATATTGGACCACTTCCGGTAAAATGGGTTCTGCGGATGAGGCTATTATCGATCGGGCCATGGGACCTTTACGAGGTCGACAAAAAAAGTAGTGTGGTTGAAAAACATTTGTGGACCAACCCTATGAGACCCAACACCACGCAAATTACCCCTCCAATAAAGCGAATTCCACAGCAGAGATTAAATTCATGTGCGCACAACTATCATTTCATATACATCATACCACTTTCATTAAAATTTACATGATCTTGAAAGGGCTCATGGAAGTATGGAATGAGACGCACTTATTCTAAAGGATACGGTTTTAAATCAGGCAGAGTCATGAATTATTCATTACTTTAACCAAACAATTGTAGTAACATCTAAAGAAGATCAGGTTTGATTTTAACACATCAGTGATAGCTTGATGGAAGTTCCAATTTTGTATTCATTCCCATCAACCAAGGCAGCAATACGCAAAAGTAATATTCATACAAAATTCAAACATCACCAACACCACAATTTTTCCTTTGGGTCTTTAATTACACAAACAAATTTATTATTTTTTTTTGTCCGTTTTCTCTTTTTTTCAATGTAAATAGTGACACACAACTTGCATACAATTATAAAGTGATGGTCATTTCTACACTATTTTAACGCCATCAAACAGTATCAAAAAGAGATTACATTTTGTTTAAAGCAATCTCCAAATTCGCATAATGTAAAGCACATATTGTGCGACTGTTGAAACTCCATGAGTAAGGGTGCACTTATTCCTTCGTAATAACATTAAAAAGTACTAAACTTGGCTCAAAATATTGAAAATCAAACCAACGGAGGCAGTGAGAGAGTTGTTTGAACGTGGGAAGACTTTTATAAAAAAAAATATTAAGGCACTGTGGGCTAGTGTCTTTAAAACCGTTTGGTTTAGCACTTGAGGTGTATTTTGCAAATGATCCAAAGGACTGCTCGTGAAAGCCGGAGTTAAATCCTAGAAGGAAATGGGAGGGCCTTAGCGTCCAGTTTCTTTAAGTGGTTGCATTTAGTTTGCCCCAAACTAAAATACGTTGGCGATGTAGGTCATTAGGTCGGTTTCTTTTTCAATACTGTTTAAATCTATAACTAATCACTAGTAAGGCACGTTTTTCGAGAGAGGCTTCAAGTGATCGAATATAATGAAAGCTTCTTGGATAAAAAGCAAATCTGTAAACTTATGGAAGTTTGAGACAGCCCCTAAGCTCGCAGCTTTTAGTAAACTCTGATACTGTTTACTCAGCGTTCACCATTGTAAAATGTGTTTCACACCTAGTCGAAAAAAATGCGTTTCCTTTATATTATACATGAACCATGTTCAAATACATGCTGGGGGCCCACTCATAAAAATATGGCAAGCATACTTTATTATGATGTGGGCACAATATTAAAAAACGTTGTAGAATAACCAACAAAATAATGAGCTGTTAAAAAGTAATATTTGCACATTAATTTAAATATCCAAGCTTTTTTGGCACCACAAACAATAATTGACACATAATTAAGTCATGATTGTTCAATCATAAATATCAAATGTCTTTTCCTAATATAAATTTATTTCAACACTAACAGAATTTTGACCTGAAAAGGTGCGTGGCGTTTTCTCATCAAAACACTTTACCTATTTTGGGGAATTTGGCAACAAAAAGTGTGTACTGTTCACATGAACAATGTTATTATTAATTCAACATTTTGCTCAAGGATTACTGTTTTGGAAGACTTGAAAGATTTAATGACAAAGAAAAATTTATGAAGACCTGTTTGTTAAAACAAGGCATTTGCATGCATAGGCAAGAGGTTTATAATTCACCCGACACAACACACACAATCGCTAAAATCTGTGAATGCCAAAATGCTTGATTTCTTTTTCGTTTCTTATAATATAATAACAATAATAATAATATTAAATATAAATACAAGAAAACATGTGGAATGTGTCCATTCATCTACAACCCTATAGACAGGTGGGAGTACAATGAAAATATAAATAATAAAACGACTTCCACTGGCTTTTATAAGTACTTGGGTTGAAACGGGCATTTCCCAAAAACTGTAAAAACGCCCTCAATAGGTCTAAGCTAAAATTTGTAATAAAAACTGATCACAATTTAACAAGTTTCAGTAAATCTACGTTTCATCAAACCTGATAAATAATGGGTATTATAAATTCACCACACAGGCATAGAATATTTTATTTTTCAAATAAATAGATGGATAACTTAAATACAGTAAGTTTGATGCGATGTAGAGAGACATAGAACTTGTATGTGTGCAATGTTAATTTTTTTTTCTATGCTCAGCATTTTAACACTGTTTACACATAAAACAGTACAAAAACAGAAAACGGTTAACTATAGATGAAGACAAAATAATAAAATGACATGAAATTCCAAACAGGACACAAAAGTTAGGCAAAAAAGGCACACATGTCAATTTGCCTAATACATACAACAAAAGCCATGAAGTTGTCTCTTTGTAAATAAATGGTCATCATAAAATAGCAACTTAAATACATACATGTATTAAACAGCCTCAAAAGACTTCTATTTTTTTATAAATAATGGGAACTCAAAACAGAGTTAATATCAACAAGTCAAGTTTCATAAAATAATTTCAAATATTATCAATAAAATACATTTTTTCAGAGTTTATAGCATATAATATAAAGATTACAAATGATAAAATCAGGGTTCATACTAAAAAGAGTTGGAAGTCCTTACTTTTTTTGACAGTAAGAAAGGTTTTGAATGCGACTTTTTTTAACAAGGTTGGTCATCCTTATTTGGGTTTACTGCATATCAAGTATTGCTACAGTCAACCAGCCAACACAAATGGAACATGAACAATATCAGATTTTTCTTAATGGTTCTTTGATTACCAAAAACGAAAGGGAAATCGAAATGTATCAATTATTTTTTTTTAAATGGTGGGGGTGGGGTGGGGGTGTTTTGTTTATCTTTACAGAGAATTTTGTCAATTATCAAGAAAAAAAATTACAAATCCAATTGGCTGGTTTACCTCGAGCAATACCTTAGATGGTGCAGCAAGAAAAGTTCAATGTCTTAAGACTTGAGATTTCAAAAACGTTCCTCCATAGAAATGCCACGGAAAATAGGGAGTCGTCCCCCTGGTGAAGGCTGTTGCTGCTGTGGTGGCGGTGGCTGTGGTTTTACGGGAGATTGCATAGGTGGTGGTTGAACCTGTTGAGTAATTAAGTTTGGAAGGGATATTGCTGGAAGCGGGGAAGCTGGACCCAGAGAATCCGCCAGGGACTCTGGGTCTGACAGAGAGTCAGGAGGGGAGGGGGGTCGGTACCCGTTTATACCGTTGACATTTGGTATCACATCTTCTGGAGAAAAGAAGACATTGTCCTGTCCATTTAATGGGTCGATGTCATTCAGCTGCAGATTGGCAATGGGCCCTAAAAAGGGGGACTGGAGTCCAGAGAAGGTGGGGGAGAGTGGCCCTGGCGACAGAAGGGGAGCCATATCTTGTCCAATAAAGGCACTGTTGATTCCGCTTAGCGCACTAGCTGCTGCCAAACTTGCCAAGAACTCTTGTGCTTCTTCACTGAAGAAATTTGGCGGTGGGGTTAGAGGATTTGGACTGTCGCAAATGCTATGTGGTGGTGTCAAATCACCACCCGTTGAAAGGCCTACAGGAGCGCTTGGAAAGTGAAGCAACTTGGGTCGCTCAGGTCGGTCCCGCTTGTTCAAGTTCACGTTGTTGTTAGATGGGCCAGCTGTTACGGATGCCATCTTTCTCTCCTCCGGGTTATGGATGAAATGACAACGTGGACCATACGGACAGAATCCAACAGTATGGAATGTCCGACAGAGTTCCGTCTTGTATTTTGGGTGGCGCGACAAACTTCTAAGTTCATGAATTCCATGAGCGAATTGGCACTTATCCCCATATTTACATGCGCCGCTTTCCTCAAATGGTCGACAAAGTTCCGTCTTGTAGCGGCTTGAATTTTGATTGCGCTGGTTGTTGCGGTCACTATCACTCAATGCCCTCTCCCTTACTTTCCCGTCCTTGCCGTTGGTGATGAAGGTTTCGGAATGGAAGACTGATATACTTGTAGTGGTAGATCCGCTGACACTGTTTGACCGATTGAGAGCGTGTATACTGTTGTTTGCAGAGGTTGTTAGTGAATTGCCAGAGCTACTGCTAGTAGAATGACGTCGGCTGATCCCATTGATGGGAGTTCCAACAGCTCTCTTGTCACCTCGAAGTTGGGTTGGTCTTGTTGTTGCAATGGAGGCATTCTGAAAAATATAACCATAAACAAAAATAAGCAACTCAATTTCACAATCGGTTTTACATTCAATTCTATATAAATCCCGGATATAAATTGAGACTCCCTGCAAATCAATGCCCTAAGGCCTATGAGTAGACATGTATGACATTCATGACATTGAATTGGTTCAAATTATGATAATTACATGAAGTGATTTCATGATTTACAAACTCAACTGATTGATCAAGAGTATATTCAATTCTTAGAATTTTTGGATCGATTTTGGTACACTCAAGACTTTCAGACGTCAAATAATAACAGAATAAAGTTTAGGTATCAGCACGTCAATTTAAATTATTTAAATGAGTTTCTCAAAAAAGGAAACCCATTCAAGTTCATTGAGTTACGATAACCGTCACTGACCAAATAACACGAGCAACGGTTGCTGTATTTCTTTCTACATGTGGCTGAGAACTGGCCCCGACAACTTGTTGATCAAACAGCAATGCCTTTTGAAATCCAACATGTATAGGAATGCACATGCTGTCAGGCGTCATGTGCGTGTAGCTCACGGGCTGTGTACGGCACCCACTTGTGTGAAGGAATGCGCGGAGTGAAAGAAAAGCAGTAAGTCGAGTTAAGAATAAATCTCTAAAAACCTGAAACTAGTGAAGTAATACAACGATTCTTACCTTATAGAGCATATCGCCAATATCATAAAAAGCTAGGGCGGCCGCGGTGGACATGTTGCCTGGTAAACCTACGGTTGTGTTGTGGTCCAGCCAGTACCCTATCCCTTTTTGATACTTGCGCTACCGAGCTATGTGCTTGTGACTAATAAATGACACGTGGGCGGGGCTTCCTTTCACGTACTTGTCAATTATCAAGTGACCAAACTCCCCGAAAAGTAATCCAGATTCTTGTGAATGCTTCACGGATACCAGGCTAAGATAATTTCGCCAGATAAAATTCTGCGTTGTTCCCACTATCCGCTACTATCAACTGATTCCGAACAAGTGTAGAAACTACTACTACGAAAGTAGATATCCCATGAGTGTTGAGATGTAGGCAGTGTCGTTTGCTACATATTTCTTGATTCATTATGCGCGGCACGCATTTTATATGTAGCAAGTTGACGCTGTGGCATTGCTGTGCACGCGTACATTTTATATGTTCAGCAAACTTTCAAGCCAATCAGATGCAGTGCCAGACGCTTTATGCTGTGAATACAAACTGACGTACTGTAGCAGTGACCTCGCTGTTAATCAAAATTGGTGGCATTTAAACAAAATTTGGGAAGCAGTCTTATAATACATGTGAGGTTGCAGGCATCAGACTCGTATGTCATCTCATTCTGTTTCATGCAGTTTTTTCTTAGATTCGCGGTGCTTTGAAAAAGTGTGTTTTTACAGGGCTTCCTTAGCCCGAGTTGCTCTGGCTTTTTCTACGATAGCCCTACTATGTAGGAGGTAGGTACGGACGACGTGCAACGCTAAAAAAAAAAAACATAAAATTAATAAAATCATTATAAATGCACGATTGTAAACACACGGAAAAAGTAGGGAGGGGGGAACTCCCGGGGGCACTCACTTTTTTCTTTTGGTAGGGATTTGCGGTCCTTTCACCCTCAGGTGTCCCTAAAATGTTGAAAATTCTGATTTCGCTTTCTATTAAAAATATCCCATATTTGAAATGGAGTAGCCAAGACTCATTTCTTAGGTACTACAAAAATTGTTATTTTTTTAATTTACCTATCGGATCAAAACGTAATTCCAGCCTATTTTATTTCCCGTATTTCAGCAAATCAAAATCACGTTTTGTTTTCACTTTCAAGGCATGCGTAGCCAAATGCAGGTAAGAAATCTTTTGGGTCTTATCTATTATTAAATCACTACAATTGACACAATACATAGAAGCCCCAAACATGGCCAAAATCTCTGGTTACGGGCGCGCATAGGCGCCCTATATCCCGTACCTCTTCTATGTCCAGTTTTTTTTTTTTTTAAAGGTCAAATAGTACTATAGCATTTCTTGCAGTTTGAAGGGGAATTTCTGTATTTTCAAGATGTGTTTTATGATCTTGTCAAAACTTTTGGAAGGAGTGATTATCAATTTGATTTTGAATCACCAATAGTAACAGATCAAATATGCCTACTTATATGGCCACCAGGCCTAGGATGGCCAACATTTGGGTCGTCTGAAAAAAAAAAAAACGTCCCGCAAATTTACTAAACAAAGTTAACATAACACACACAAAATGTATTTATAGTCATTATCACTAACACTCTTTAATTTTTCTACTTCGTAAAAAAGACTGACATGATACTTTACTTTTACTACTTATTCTTACTTTTTCCAATTTGTATTTTTTCCCCAAAATATGATGTTAAAATCAAAACTAAAATACGAGAAGTAACTCACTTACTTAGCCTTGATACAAGTACTCTCAACCCCGGTCTATAAATCAATTCAGCACTACTATAGAGCCCAAGTAGTGTAATAAACCTAAGTTTATTCCACATACCAGCACAGTTTGTTGTTTGGCCCCCCCCCCCTCGCGGAATTTACGGAGTGCAGTTACAGCCCCTAATGCTCGTCGCACAGAGCTTGCAGGGATGGTAGGACATGCCAACTTAACGGTGAATTCAAATCGTCATAACATCGGCGTAAGTTACTATCAGTGATTCACCCGAAATCAAAATATTTGAAATTTGTAGGAATCGTTTAAAAGTGAAGGTTATAAATCTGTAGTTTCCCATAAGATTTTTTCCAACGGAAGCAATTGAAGAGAACGGGAAGAACACAACAATATTCAAAATAGTGAACCTCCATCAATTACGTGTTGTAGAAAGTGTCCGTACGGACATTAGGGCTAAATAATAGATTTTGGCTTTATTTGGCTGCATGCCCTTGGTCTTATCACTTGCAGTGTTATGTTAGGATACCGTGCTTGTTCCAGGAAATGCAAAAATCTGATTTTTGAGATTTTTTTTCGATGTCTGATTTAGCAAATCAATGATAGTGCACGGTACGGTGTGAAAGCCAGATATAGTCCGCGGGGAGCCACATCCGGGGTTCCACAGACGATACGAATAGAGCGTGAAACTAAATGTTGCGTAAGAGTCCAAGGGAATCGATGCCCCTTGTGCACCATTGTTTCCCGGACTTGCAAGCTTGGTAACACTACGATCCAAGAAACTAATGAATTAATATCTGGATAGTATTTAGCAAAAATTTATCTGACCATCACATGTCGAGGACTGATTCGAAAGCCATAGAATCATTGCGTATATAAAATCAATAATTAAACATTCAGGATGATTTTAACCGTGTTTTCTACGGCGACCTCTTATGGAAAACAATTGCACTGCCATCCATCAACTACGCGTGGTCAGTTCTGACAGGCGGCAGCGAATCTGATCGTAATAAAATGCCAAAACCTTCAAGTTCAGATGGCAAGGACAAATTTGCGCGCAAGTAGAAATACCGCTAAAGAAGCACTTTATGGCGATTTTAGGTGGGAACCAATTCTGACAAGCTCAACCAGTTTAACAGACAATTTTTCGATCGCCTCCCAAATGCCATACTAGATTACCCAAAATTCTTTTCAACAATTGTTCTATGCATGAAATTAATAGGAAAAGTAGTCAATGGGAAAGGCTCGCCCACAAAAAGACTCGCTCGTCTCTTGTTATGGGTAGATCAATGTTCGCAAACGCAGAACCACTGAATCGTAACTGGATGGAATCATTTAGTAGCATAAAACAGATCTGATAAAAAAATGGCTGGAGAATGCCTTAACTAAGAAAACAACTCACCCGCCACCTAACCATACTTGCAATACAACGATAAGCCCCGCAACGAAGACCCACTATCTCCTTGATGCCAACTGACTTTATGGTTGCTCACTCAAGTTTAACCCCCAGTTCGTACCAACACCCAACATTACCCACTTGACGCAAAACATTACCACAAATCATGGTCGGATCGTAATACAGGAACTGCAATTATGTTACTGGCGAGAATGACCCAACCCCAGCACCCCCCCAACTCCATGACCCTCATGCCAGGCACTGAATGATGTAAGAGGTGAAGAATACACAAAACTAAAAAATGAACTCCACGCCAACAGTTTTCCACAATTCTGGCAATGGTTTTACAGTGCTTGTAATGATGAAAAATACTTTCTTATGATGGATAATATGTATATTGTTGATAACACCATAGGGAAGATTTTTGATAAATTTAGTAAAAGTTACATCAAGCGCGCCTGGAAACTTAGAAAAGAGCTAATTAATGATGGTAAATAGGTATCAAATATTTTAGTGTCATACATTTTAAAATGCTCCATTTCTTATGAAGTGTACTATTATAATTGTAAGCCTCAAACAGAGCTAACTTGTATACCGTATAACTAAACAAGTCTACTTACTGTATATAGAATGTTATGTCTTAATGTAATGTTATATATTTTGTACTTGTTCTGGATGCACCATCAGATGATGTGTGCCACTGTATCAAAAGTGTTTATCCAATAAATTTGAATTTGAATTTGAGTACGCCGGACAATAATTACTTCTACACCGGTACACGGTAGGAGGGCGCTATTACACACATCGGACAGAGACTTGACTAAAGGCTAGAGCTGGTCACGAATATTTAAATCTTAAAGAGATAAGCAGCGGTAATGCAAGAGAATAAAAAAAATGTGGAAATGCATTTTTTAGCTTATAAATGAAAGAAAAGTATGTACAATTCCATATAACTACTCTAAAAAATCACCAAAGAGTGAAAAAATGAAGTATTTGAGAAAAATTGTTATACCGTCTCCCACAAATAGATATACGGCGACGGAGTCTCCAAATCTACACTAAACAGCTGATTGTGGTTTACCCCAATAATCAAAGATCAATAATTTTTGTGTTTGAGGTCAAACTGCACAGGTCATGGTGCACAATATTACACTTATAGGCCTAAATCTGGGCTATTCACAGGGAAAGGTTTTTTGGATCTCAAGTCGAAATTTTGATACGCACGTATAGAAATTATATAATCAGATAAAAAGTATACTGCCTTGTCTTTAATACACAGATTTCAAGCCAACCACTTGCAGGTCATGTTCGCACAGTAGCCAAAATACCAAAATACAAATTTTTATGATTTTTTCGATGTTTCGGATTAGCAAATCGCTGCTTATCTAAAATCCATTTAAAGGACCGTTATTGGAAATTACATTATTTTGCAGCGAGGTCAATCCACTAACCTCGACGGATTTTGACGTCAATAATTCTTTTCCTAAATTATCGTGATATTACTAAGATCTTTTGAACGAAGGTTTAAGAGGTGATTTTGTAATGTCACTGGGACCGAGGCTGCTGTAGAAAATACACGTAAGAATTCCTTAAATTACCGTTTGGAAATCCCAGATGCCCAAATCGAACAGGTCGTACCCCTCCCCTCCCCGAGCTCGAAAGACGGACGCTGCAACGAGAGATTTCGGGACATATCATAATAGTCATTTCATATAGATAAGACCCCAATAAGAATATAATTCTTATTTGGTCAAATACCTTGAAAGTGAAAAAAGGCAAATTTGATAGTTTTCTATATTTTATAGTTTCAATATAAATCATAGTCTGAATTTAGTATTTGCTCCTACTATAGTCAATTATAAAGTGACCAAAACTCCCCGAAAAGTAATCCAGATTCTTGTGAATGGCTTCCCGGACTACCAGGTAAGTAATTCGCCAGATAAAATCTGCGGCCCACATCCGCTAATTCAAATGATTCCGAAAAGTGTACGAAAAATACTACTACGGAAAGTTACATATCCACATGAGTGTTGAGATCGAGGGCAGTGTCGTTGACTACATATTCATTGAGTCATTCTGCGCGGCACGCATTTTATATGTATGCAAGTGTTTACCCAATGTTACGCTGTGCATGGTGTGCACAGCGTACATTGTATATGTTCAGCAAACTTTCAAGCCAATCAGCTGCAGTGCCAGACGCTGTTGCGGTAACAATACAAACTGACGTAATGTACACCCTGTGACCTCCGCTTGTTAATCAAAATTGTGGAATGTAAACAATTTGGGAAGCAGTATTATAATAAAACATGTGAGGTGTGCAGCATGCAGACTCGTACGTCACATCTCATTTTTCATGAGTTTCGTTCTTAGTTTTTTTTTTTTGATTCGCGTGCTTTGAAAAAGGTGTGTTATTTACAGGGCTCAGTGTTTCAAAGCAACGAGTGTAACACACGGAAAAGTCGGGAGGGGGGAACTCCCGGGGTAACTCAACTTTTCTTTGGGGTAGGATTGGCGGTCCCGATTTCACACACTCAGGGTCCCCTAAAATGTGAAATATTCTGATTTAGCTTTCATTAAAAAATATCCCCATATGTGAAAGGAGTAGGCCAAGACTCATTCTTTGGTACGACAAAAATTGTTTATTTTTTTAATTTATATAGGAGCAAATTAAATTCAGCCTATGTGTATTTCCCGGTTTATTTCAGCAAATTCAAAATCACGTTTGTTTTCACTTTCAAGGCATTTCTGTAGACCAAATGTCAGGGAGAAATCTTTTGGGTCTTATCTATTATGATATCCCTAATTGACAAATACATAGGCCCCAAACCTGCCAAAAGTTCTGGTTAAGGGCCGCATGGCTATAATTACCCGTACCACTTTCTATGTCAGTTTTTAAAAAAAAAAAGGCAAATAGTAATATAGCATTTCTTGAAGTTTTGAAGGGGAAAATTTTCGGTATTTTCAAGCATGGGGTGTATGAATCTGTTTTCAAACTTTTGAAAGGAGTGAGTATCAATTGATTTTGAATCACCAATAGAAACAGAATCAAATACGTTATGGCACCGAGGATGGCCACATTTGCCGTCTGAAAAAAACCGTCCCGAAATTTGCTAAACAAACGTGAACATAAACACACACAAAAAATTTTTGTATCTTTCGTCTTATCACTAAACTATAATTTTTTCGTAACTTCGTAAAAAAGACTGACATGATACTTTACTTTTACTACTTATTCTACTTTCCAATTTTATTTTGCCCCAAAATATGAATTTAAAATCAAAACTAAAATACGAGAATGTAACTCATTGATTATGCATTTGATAACAAAAGATTCTAACACGGGCTATGAAACACAAATCAGCCAATATATAAGCCCAAGTAGTAGATGAATAAACCTAAGTTTATCGCCTGGAAATTTACGGAGTGCAGTTACAGCCCCCTCAATGCTCGATCGCACAGAGCTTGCAGGGATCGGAGGGACATGCCACGGTGAATTCAAATCGGGATCAACATCCGGCGTAATTTACTATTCAGTGATTCACCCGAAAGAGTTCAAAATATTTGAAATTGTAGGAATCGTTTAAAGTAGAAGGTTAAAACTGTAGATTTCCCATAAGGATTTTTCCAAACTGAAACAATTGAAAGGAAAGGGAGAAAAAAACAAAAATATTCAAAAATATTAACTCCATTCAATTACGTGTTGTAGAAAATTTCCGTACGGACAAAGTATGGCCTAACATGATAGATTTGGCTTTTTGGCTGCAGCCATGGTCTTCTCCACTGGCGGTAGTTAGGAACCGCTTGTTTAGACATGCAAAAATCGGATTTTTGATGATTTTTTTCGAGTTCTGATTTACAAAACAATGATAGTGCACGGTTTACGGGTGAAACGCAGATCTAGTCCGGCGGGAGCCACGGTCCGGGGTTCCCTAGCGATAACGGAAATAAAAGCGTGAAACTAATGTTGCGTAAAGAGTCAACGAATCGATTGCCCTATTGTTCACATTGTTCCCGGACTATGAGTACGCCGGACAATAATTTCTTCTACACCGGGGGGGATACACGGATGGAGTTGCGCTATTACACCACATCGGACTGCAGAGACTTGACTAAAGGCTAGAGCTGCTCACGATATTTTTTAATCTTAACGAGATAAGCAGCGATAATGCAAGAGAATAAAAAAAAATGTGCGAAAATGCATTTTTAGCTTATAAATGAAAGAAAAGTAGTACAATTCCAATATAAAAACTATCTAAAAATCACCAAGTAGGAACAATGAAGTATTTGAGAAAAATTGTTATACCGGTCTCCCGCAAATAGATATACAGCGACGGAGTCTCCACATCTACAATAAACATGTCTGATTGTGGTTTACCCCAATAATCAAAGATCAATAATTTTTGTGTTTGAGGTCAAAATGCCCAGGTCATGGTTGCCACACTATTACATTATAGGCCTAAATATGGGCTATGCCCACAGGGAGGTTTTTGGGATCTTCAAGTAGGAATTTGATAAGCACGATGAAATTATATACAGATAAAAAGTATACTTTGCCTGTCTTATTCACAGATTCAAGCCAACCACTTGCAGGTCATGTTGCACAGTAGCTAAATACCAAAATAACGAATTTTTATGATTTTTCAGATGTTTCGGTAGCAAATCCGTGCTTATCTAAAATCCATTTAAAGGACGTTATTGGAAATTACATTATTTTGCAGCGAGGTCAATCAAACTAACCTCGACGGATGTTGAAGTCAATAATTCTTTTCCTTAAATTATCGTCGAATTATTAAGATTTTTGAACGAAGGTTTAAGAGGTTGATTTTGTAAGTCACTGGGGAACCGGGCGCTGTAGAAAGAATCCACGTAAGAATACCTAACATACCGTTTGACATCCCAGATGCCCAAATCGAACAGGTCGTACCCCTCCCCTCCCTACCCCGAGCTCGAAAGACGGAAGCTGCAACGAGAGATTTCGGGACAACTATCATAATAGTCATTTCATATAGTAAGACCCCAAATAAGAATATAATTATAGTTGGTCCAATACCTTGAAAGTGAAACAAGGCAAAATTTGATAAGTTTTCTATATTTTATAGTTTAATATAACTCAATAGTCTGAATTTAGTCTTTGCTCCTACTAAGTAATTATAAATTTTTGTACCAAAGAAATAATTCTCAGCTTAATCTTTTCCACCTGGGGATATATTTGCTAGGAGGCTTAC
This sequence comes from Ophioderma brevispina, assembly GCA_023653785.1. Lineage (NCBI taxonomy): Eukaryota > Metazoa > Echinodermata > Ophiuroidea > Amphilepidida > Ophiodermatidae > Ophioderma > Ophioderma brevispina. The sequence continues at coordinate 24,051 of JAMKCH010067725.1, read as the reverse complement.
AGTAGTGAACTATCTTAATTTAAACATTTTTAGGGACACTGTATGTGAAATCTATCGATGACCCAAAAATGACTATTTCGTGCTTTCTGATAGCAACTATATTTTTGTTAGATACGCTTGAACCAGAGATGTCCGAAATATTAAGAAGAAACGGGAAAAACATTTTTAGTACACAGTACCTTTATGCTGTATATATGCTAACAGTGTATCCCACCCCAACAAAGTTGTGATTTAAGGGCAGATACTCCCACACAGCATGTTCAAAATGAAGTTAGTAAATCAGGTTCCTAGGCGGTGACACAGCTAGTTTGACCTTGCTATTTCACACAATGATTAGTATTGAATAGGCGGCATTGATACAACCGGAACTTCCCAGCGGCCATTTTCAAAAAGGGCAAGACTCGTCGTTACTGCACTACTTTCATGTATGTACGTAAATTTGCAATTTACTCAAACTAAGGCGAAAATAAAAAGGTTTTTCACCACAGGAATTTGTTATATTCAAAACAGACATTAATGAACAAAAAAAATAATAAAAACAATAAAAAATAATTGAAATACACTGAGGAAATGTGAAATAATAATAAAGGCAGCAATACATAGCAGAGATGTTATAAACATAACGATAAATGCGTAATTGGTATAAATATAAAAATGACTGAATGGAAGGAAGGAATGAATGAAAGAGTGAAATATTAAAATGTATAAAAAAGATAAAAAAAATAAACCTAATAAAATAAAAAAAATAGGAAAGAAAAAGAAAGGAACAGGAGGAGGGAGGGGAATGGGGAGGGGAATAGGGGAAGTAGGGAGCGAGCGGGGGAATGGGGAGGGGAGTGGAAGGGGAGGCGGTGGTGGATGGTGGTTGGGGATGGGGAGGGGAAAGGTATGTGCCCCTCCCCTACCCCACCCATCCCCAGGCCCGCGGCGCCGGGCCAGCGCCAGCCCAGGCCCGCCCCGGGACCGCCCAGCCTGGGCGCCCGCCCGCCCCGGCCCCGCCCCACACACGGGACCGCCCGGGACCCGGACCAGGCCCGCGCCCGGGGCGCCCGACCGACAGCCACCCAGGGCAGGACCCGCCCGCCCGCCGGCCCGCCCGCCCGCCCGCCGCGCGCCCGCCGCCCGCTCCGCCCCGCCGCCCGCGGCCCCCGCCCGCCGCCGGCACCAGGCCCGGACCAAGGCCCCCGCCCGCCCGGGGGCGCCCGGCCGCGAGGCCCCCCCCAGGCCCCGCCCGGCCCCGGACCAGGCCCCGCGCCGGAGGCACCGCCCCGCGCGCCCGGCCAAGCCGCGCCGGCCGCCCCGGCCCGCGCCCGCCGCGGCCCGGAGCCGCCCCAGGCACACGCGAGCAGGCCCGCCCACGTCGCGCCCCGCGCCGCCGGCGCCCGCCGCCCGACAAGCAGCGGACGGGACCTACGCCCGGACGCAAGGCCCTGCGATGCCCAGGCGCGAGCCAGGTCAACGAACGCGCCGGCCCGGCCCAGGCCCGCCCCGTGCCCGAGCGGCGGCAGCCGCGCAGGCCCGCCCGCCAGCCCGCGCCGCCCGGACGGGCCCGAGGAACCGCCCCGCGCGGCTAGGCAAAGGCAAGGACACGTTACAACGGCACGCCGGGACGGCCACGCCGGCTCACGTCCCCGCCACCAGGGCAACCCGACACGGACCCGGCCCAGATCAGAAAGCACGGCCCGAAGAAGGGACCACACGGACAAGCCAAGATAACATGAGTACGCACAGAGCCGGGGCGAGGAGGGGGGGGAGGATTGAGAATAATAAAGGCAAGTTGGGTGTTGATATTCCCTAAATTCATAAAGAAGTTTTGTGTGTTTGAGTTCTGCTGCTACATAAATATGTATGGTTGTTCACACAGGGCCTAAGTTAGGGTCCGTTTGACTCCAACATTACATATACCTGTGGGTGACCTCATTCGCAGTCACAACTTAGACTTTCACGTCTATGCTGATGGCGTTCAAGTTTCATATCATTCAATGCAAAGGTTCCTGAAAGGGAGGACCTGCAAAAAGCTGGAAACTCTGTATTAACTTAAGCTCAATAATAACAAAAACTGAAATTTTTATAGTGTCATGGCAAAGTATAGGCACAATAGAACAGATAACCGGTTTTTCGTCGATAAACCGGTGTTTTCGATCAAAAAACCTGGTTTCGATCGAAAACAAAACCAGGTTGTTTAAATCGAAAAACCTGGATTATCGATGAAAAACCAAGTTTATCGACGAGAAACCTGGTTTTTGCCGATAAACCGGGTTTGCCCTGATAAACAAGGTTTACAAACGAAAAACCAGGTTTTTCGAATTCCCGTTGTCATAGTTTAGTTTTTTTTGAAAAACCAGGTTTCTCGGTTGAAAAACCTGGTTTCTCACAAACTGATGACAAATGAATTTGAAAAAATAATTTTTTATCTTTTGATTACTGGTTTTTCGATTGAAAAAACCAGGTTTATAAGTGATAAAACAAGTTATCGGCGGAAAACAGGTTTCCCGGTCGATAACGGTTTTTCAAAAACTGGGCAATCGAATCGAAAAACATGTTGGAAAAAACCATGGTTTATCCAAAAAACTGTGACAAATCGAAATGAAAAAACCAGGTTTTCTCGGTCGATAAACCGGTTTTTTCGAAAACTAGACATCCAATTCAAAAAACCTGGTTTTCGATTGAAAACCAGGTTTATCAAACACTATATGACAATCGATTTCTCCTCGAAAAAACGGGAATTTCATAACCATAGTAAATTGGTATTTATGGCACACTAACAGGAGCTTGAGCTAGCAGCGCGCACGATAGACGGGGGGGGGGGGGGGCGGGGGGGGCTAACGTGTCAACATTAATTCAAACTTGTTATTTATTTTATCCCATATCAATTAAATCAATTAAAGAAGCGATTATGTAGTTAAAATAAAGAATAAATATTATATAATTCTTACTGATATATTTGTTTAATGACTTGTGGAAGAGTGCTATTGATATCGCTATAAGTGCTATAAAGGCCTCGCATTCCAATATGTATGAGTGTCAAAATGCAATACTAATGAGCCATAGGTTGGCTTTTATTCGCACCACAGGACAGTTACAAGAACTCAACGGATTATGGAATCGATTGTCCTATTTTTTTTGATAAAATAAACCTGGTTTTTCGATTTAGAGGAAAGAAACCTGGTTTTTCAAAAACTATGACAATCGAATTCGAAAATATAAAAAAAAAAAACCATTGGGAAAACCAGGTTTCTCGGTCGATAAACGAGGTTTATCAAAAAACTAGACAATCAACATTCGAAAAACATGGTTTATCAAAAAACTATGGCAATCGAATTGAAAAACCAAGTTGATCGGCGAAAAACCAGTTTTTGCTCAGTTTATCAAAAAACATGACCATCCAAAATTCGAAAAAAACCGGGTTTTTTGATTGAAAAACAGGTTTCTCGGTCGAAAAACCTGGTTTTTCGAAAACGATGACAATCGAATTCAAAAACCTGGTTTTTCGATTGAAAAACCAGGTTTATCAAAAAAACTCTGACAATCGAATTGAAAAAACATGGTTGTATTCGATTTGAAAAACCAGGTTTTTCGATCGAAAAATCAGGTTTATGGACGAAAAAACCAGGTTTTACTGTTCTATTGTGGCAATATACTTGCCATAGCTGTCACCAGAAAAGAGCATCCAGAAACGCCCTCCACTACACCTACAAGTAAGGTGACAGTACTATCAGGCCATCTTGCCACGTTTGGAACCAAGGTATCTTGTTCGACACTAACATAACCACAGAGCCACCCCTAGAGGGGTGTGTGGCGGGACCAAGGGTGTGAAGCCCATTCAAAACCAGCCATCCGTCCGTGCCTGGGCGCTGAACATTTGAATATTGCAAAAACGGAATAATTATAGTTTGGGTGCTTGTTACACACATAATGTCAAATGTCGATACAAACAATCCGCCAAGATATCTCAGTTTTGGATGTTGGGTGCTATTGGGTGGTTACCTTTGTGTCCTACCATGGCCACACAACGAATGAACTGACACGTCAGTCGTCTTGATTTAAATAACCGACTCAATGAATACATCTTTTCATTTCACCTAAGCGCGCATTGCATTAGAGACAAAGAGTATCTGGCACATGTCAGTACACTATTTTTAAACCTGGCCACCTCTAACACATACCCAATTTGGTATCAACTACCACCGATTATTGTATAGGCAAAGCGGCACCCAACAGTATGTGGAAGAAAAGCGGAGGCAGCCATTGCTTTCTATTGTTGGGTACTCTCTATGTTTCTTTGTGGCGGCAAAAAAATGCGAGACGATGAATTTCTAAGAAATTACGTAACGTTTTTGCCTCTCTATCTATATCGAACCTCTTTGGCGTGACACCCCCTATTTGCATAACTCAAATGTTGAACTATCGGTATTTTGTAAAATAAGATGTAGTGGAATATTGTATTAATGCAGTATATTAACACTTATATAACATTTGGATACATGCTATTGGTCCTCCCTCCCCCCTCCCCTCCCGCCCCGCAGATTTTGAACTGACGGTAACAAATAGTGTTGCCGGCAAAAACCTGTTCATTCGGCGCAACACAGACTCATCACCCCTCCATTTAAAATGGTCGGGAATGCCCCTGCAATTACCATGTCAAAGCAAGTATAATAAGTTCCATTGTCTCTGTTCCTAATTACACTACGCAACATTTGGAGCTATCTGGATCAATAGACGCAAGTCCCCAATTTAGCACTTAAATAAGGGCATTTTTGGTGATCCACATCCTCGTCCCCCCCACCAGACTTGCCTCAAAACAAGCTGCGATTTTTTCATATCCATCTGAACCGTTAGCATTAGTAATGTCATGTGTGCCAAATCTTAGTGCAAATTTGGGTCGTGTCTTTAAGAAACTTGCAAATTTTGTATTTTTCTGTCCCGTAAACGGACAGAAATTTATAGCACATGGCCTATGGGGCCGTGGGAACGAGCATTTGCTCATAACACAAAACTGCATGATGTGAACAGCAAAAAGTTGTGAATAAGCTTTTTCTCAAGATATCTTATATCTAACGGCCCGCAGCCGAAATGCTGTTTCACCCATGTAGCACCAAATGTCCCTGTTTGTCATTAGTTGGGGATGTCAGATGGATCCTGCTGGATGTCTCTAGCCAATCACATCAATGTAAGTTAAAAGGGGCTACGACCCCTGTTTTGGCATGTTAACTTCCAACATGTGACGTCTGAGTTAACTACTTCATCAATCGCACAATGACAAGTGACCCGCAAATCTGCACGCATTGGGCAACAGATGATGAAATTGGAGGGATAATTTTTGCCATATCTCTGTTGCTTTGGTCTTGTGCTCACGCCAGGATATGTTTTGTACTCGCATAAGAAGCTTGGTGTAGGTGCCATCGAGTCTATCCTGTAGCTCTTTCTTCATGGTCCAGGTCTCAGATCCATATAACAGGATACTCTCTACACAGGCTCTAAAGAATTTCAGCTTAGTTGAATTGGAGATACCAAATTGCCACAAGTGTAGTTTATTGCAGGCATTCCAAGCTTGTCCTTTGCGTGACAGGAAGTCTTTCTTGCTGTCGGCAACATAGGACCCTAGATACTTGAAGTCCTTGACCTCTTTGAGTTGGCTACCATCTGTTGTGCAGATGGGTTGATGATCATCTTCCTCATTGACAGTCATATATTCAGTCTTCTTGGCGTTTAGATGTAGGCCGACTTTGTCTGCAGCATTCTCAAGTGATGTTAGTAGATCTTGTGCACCACATATCAGATCAGCTGTTAGAGCTAGATCATCTGCATAGTCAAGGTCTGTTAGATACTGACTTTGGTGACGTCTAGAATGCCTGGGTTTGATGGTGAGTCCTTTGTCGTTCATGATGCCAAGACTCTGTCTGAGGATGTAATCAACCACGACTACAAAGAGATAGGGAGCAAGAGTATCTCCTTGGAGGATTCCAGTAGTTGTTAGGATCTCCTTTGTGGGCCCATCCATGGTCTGCACAAAGCTATATGGGTTATCATATACATGATGGCAATTGCCTTGATAGTCTCATCTGGGACACCGTAGTTGGCGAGAATATGCAGCATTACATCCCTGTTTACACTGTCAAAAGCCTTGGAAAAATCTATAAACACAATTGAACCTTTTCTCTTGGAAATTCTTCTATGATCCTTCTGAGGGCAAGTATCTGAGGTAGTGTTGATCTGCCTTTGCGAAAACCGTTCTGGTTCCGTCTGAGAATGGGATCTATGCGAGGAGTGTTCTGTTGAGCAGCATGGAGTTGTAGATCTTAGAGGCCAGTTGTGACAGTGTGATTCCTCTGTAGTTTTGGGGTTGTTGGAGGTTGCCTTTCTTTGGTAGAGGAATAATGAATGATGTTGAAAAGGCAGCTGGTTTGTTTCCCATGTAGGTGTCGTTACAAAATTCTAACAGATGATCATGGAATAGAGGATTCTTCTAGACTACTGCATGAATGTTGTCGGGACCAGGTGTCTTGGTGTTGTTCAGTTTCTTCAGGCAGATCTGAAGCTCCTCTATAGTGAAAGGTCCAGTGTGGATGGGAAGGGTGTCTGCTATCTTGTGATTGAAGAAAGGTCATCAAGGTTAGTGTTATTCTGAACTGGCTTGCCAAGTAGAGAACTAAAGTGCTGAAACCATGTGTCAAGGCGCTCTTCAGTTGTTTCACCTTCGATTCTTATAGGTGGGGTGGCCTTCTTATCGGTCAGCTCCCTCAAGGCCTCCCAGGCAGCAGCATGCTTGTTTTCAAGATCAAGATCGATCAGTCCATTGTTACTGATGGATATCTAATGAACAATATATATAATAGAAGGTGCTGGAATCACGAAATGCAACTTTAATTCTATATCTCGACTGAAACTTTAACCATTGAAAACATGGCACCATGGCCATTCATGCCAATTGAAGGTGCATTTTCTAAACACCAGGGTCCCAGAAAGTTTTTTCTTCCTCAGGACCAAATTTGTAAATTCAAAATTTCCTCACGTAGAATTATGGAAATGTAGAGTATCTTTATAATAAGAGCGTGTGACATCACGATGTGGACATGTATACAGTCTAGACACTGTTTTATGGGAGCTGGTGAAATGCATTTAACCCTCTTATTGTTTTTTAAGTATATTGGAATTAAAGTGTCTGAAGGGGCTTTGCTGTATTGGCCTGTTTGTATGGGATTGGTGAAACTGAATTTAATCTTTATGTTCAATTAGATGGCATTCTGAAGGGGCTTCGCTGCTATAGGCCTACTGTAGATCTAATTGACAGGGTTACAAGTTATAATAGATAAAATTTAAATAATTTTGCGTTTTGCTGTGGACAAAGTTATAATCCAAAAAAATATGTAAATTAGAAAAACAAATCTCCCCAGGGTGAGAGGGTGAGATTCTGAGAGCGTGAGAAAGTTAGAGCCCGGAAAAACCAAACCTTTTTGGGGATAGGATATGACACATTGTGTACCGAACTTCCGCACTTGGGGATTGGGAAAACTGATTTCGTCTTTTAAAATTCGGGTCTTAAGGAAATATGTCAGATCTGAATATTTGAAAATTTGGTATGGAGGTAAGGCTTAAGTAACGTATGATACATATAATTCAAAAAATAAGTGAACATTGTCCAATTTTGTTGAGTATTTTGCCCTTTTAATTTTCCGCCCATAGCTTACTCGAAACGATTCCGACAAAATCCAAATCGAGGCAAATGTGACGTCAAGTGATGACCTTCCATAATTACGCAAGCCTGCTGAGCAAGATTCCCCATTGGGTGGTTCTGTTCTACCAGTGTTATTCCTCCGAGAGGTAAAAGTACACCGGCACCAGCCATTGGTAAGCGCAAGCAAACAGGTGGGTCTTAGAATACCCACAATTCCCCAAAATATCGCCTCGGCAGAATTCACCGTTCTTTCATGAACTCTTTATAGTATAAGGGGCACGTCCGTAAACTATCTCACGCAGGAGATGAATGTGGTTATACCAGTTATCAAAATGAGCAATCATATTGATTTAGGTAAAGACCCACTATTTCGACGTTAAAGGCAAAGCACAGCATATATTGGCCAGAGGGATTTTCCGGATTATGTGTGGATAAAGATAGTATTTTCAAGCTATTTCAATCGCAATTTTGCTGTTTTTAACAACTCGCAATATTAAACTTGAATTGAATAAAAAATATACCACATGAGCCATTTAGAGATGAACAATCCACATTTGTTATGACTCAAAATAATACCAAGTCCATTAAACCATCATACCATGAGATCATTGCAAGCGCATTTTGCTGACTTACTAGGCAACGTGTGTTAATGTTTACCTGTCACAGAGGCCTGGTGGAAGTCAAACAATGTTTAGGTCTACACGATTACAGCGGTAGTCATGCGCCGGTTTATTTTTTTTACCGGGAGTTGTGATTTTGTGGTTTTAAAGTGTATGGTTTGTCTCTTGACTCCTCTTCCTATCATACAGTAATCTGAACTGCTGATGCTGCTGGCAAATGACGAGTGTATGAGGGAATTGGGGATGGGCAGGCCCTATCATAGACTTTATGGGATTAGGCTTTAAAGTGGAAGTGAAAGCGCAAGTTACTAGTGAATTTAGAAGTCTTACGGAATAAAGTCCAATTCACTAGTGCTGGCGCTTTCACGTTTTGATATTAGTCGTCCATAGCTTTTGCGGAGTATTTGTAATGCGATCGCGCACGCCGACTTTGTACACTCGCGTTAAAACTGCGGTTTACGGCCATTTCCACATTTAAGCCTGTGTGAAAGCTTAGACGTCACTCCCTTGTTCAGGCCGGACGAAGTATACCACCAAATAGGGGGCCTCATAATAGTGCGAAAAAGCAGTAGTGGGTATATTTTGGCATCGGGTACATGTGATTGTACAAATGCTCAATTATCGTTGTTTGAACGCGAAACGATAACCGAATAATTTCCGCTTATTTTGGTGGTAAGCGACAAAGTATTAGTGTAGCTCATAGCAGGAGGCTAGTTGAAGCTTTACCCGGCCCTAGCCTAGCCAATTGACTATATAGACCTAGCCTACTAATAATTATCTTGTTGTAACGGTGGTTCCCATGTGTACTCAAGGTTACTAAATAGACTAAAGATCATTTTTCACCATATGTTGTCACATCTTAACAATTTAAAACCAAAAGAATGTGTCTTCATTTTACATGTTCACGGCTTTTCAGCGATCAGATGTTCAAAATCACCAAAATACCGGGTTTTCTATATTTTACGTTTTGAAATTTTTTCTGGATGAACCCCTACCTCCTATTTCATTTTTTCTGCAGATTATGAAGCAGGTGTGTGTACTCTTCATAATTTTATTGCTGCGGGTAAATAGAAAACCCATAACTCAAAGATATGGGCATTTTTTGCCCAAAAAACATGATTTTAACATATTTTTGGGAAAAAGGGCAATATTGAGGTTTAAGTATTTCTTGATACCCGCAGCAGGGAAATATGAAGGAGAGCACACCTGCTTCATAATCTGCAGAAAATGAAAATAGGAGGTACGGTTCACCAGAAAAAATTCAAAACATAAAAATATGAAAAACCCTGTATTTTGTGATTTTGACATCTGAGAGCTGAAAAGCCTGTGGAAATGTAAAGTGAAGACATTCTTTTGGTTTTAAATTGTTAAGAGGTGACAACATATTAGGAAAATGATCTTTAGATATATTTAGTAACTCTTGAGGTACACATGGGAACCACCTTAACACAGGATTGACTATGGGTATGGTGTTGCATGCAAGGAATGTTACACTATTGAGTAAACGGAACCTCCACACTTGGCATATATATAGCGAGTCATGTCATGGTCATGACTCACAAGCCTGACTAAGTTGTGGCAATTTAACTGTAAAGGGTCATTTCGTGATGCACAGCTTCGTAAACCAACAGGCTGTCCGAAGAACTTGTCTGAAGTGTCAAAATGTACGTGTGAGATCTATTCCAGGAGATCGTGCAAAGATCGCTGGTGGATTGTTTATGTAGGCCGAGGCCTCGCCTCAAGTCACCTCATAAAATCCTCCAAAAAAAGGTTATTTAAAAATTCAGTTGACTTTCTGATGAGGCACATGTTAAATTTGCATTTGATATCTTGAAGCAATGTCCAGTTTATGAGACAAAAAAAAATAGAGATCATCTGCCTGTGTAACCAAACTGAGCCTAGGACCTGCATAGGCCAGCCTAGCATAGCCTAGCCTAGGGCCTAGGCAGGTGAGGCCAGCAGTTAGCCAGCAGTCAGTATGTACCTAAAAAGTTGAGATTAGATTAACACGCTAAAACTTCTGGCCTGTTTAGGTGGCCTAACCCTTGAAGGCTTGAGTTAAAAATCAACCTTCAAAGCCATCCTGTTCTGAAGGAATTTGGCAACAACTACAAATGCAATCATGACAATGGCGAATTCTAATTTATAATTCAATCATTAGCAGAAATGCCAGAAACACAATGCAGATTAGCACGATTCGTCATGCATCATTGTGTCTTTCACATAGGCGGATAGGCCACTTGCATTCGAACAGGGAGGCGTAGGCTATGACTATGTCCCGGGCTTAGACATGGCATAACTATGCCATGGTGAATGGTGGAAAAACAAGTTTTATCAAACACAAGTAGTAACCACCAGTGAAGAGAGGAATCGTGCTACATGTCTAGATGAGCAGACCCCGAGCTTGATTAAATCATGGTATTTCTGAAAAAAAATATGAAACTGGGAACAATATATAATCATTGACAATCTGCCAACAATCATGAAATTCGCCATATCCAGTAGGGTTTTGTTGTGAAGCTGCCCTGCTAATGCGCGACGAGCGCTTTGCACTGCGTTAAGAGTGCAGGTTTCCGAAATTACAGCCATCAGAATTCGACTGAAATTTTTGACATTTACTGAGTTTCAAAACACCAATTTAGCTTAATCTAGCGACCGTTGGTGTCTGTACCTACCCTGTGATGCAAAAATCGGTGATATGACATTGCACAAATGGTCCAAACTCGAGCCGTAGGATGTGAGTGATGATGATGATCAGATGCTCCGACCGGGGCCCGACCATCACTTTTTTCGGGGTTATATAGTTTTGCCGGTTCGAACTTCGAAACACCAGGGCCTCCGCACCCCCTCCTTGATGACAATTAGTGGTAGACATGGCCTTCTGGAACGTAAAGAAATCAGTCTCTTGCACCAGAATGAAAGAACGTGCGGTGTTACTGTTAGCCTTGATTTGTGTTTTACGAAAAATGTGAGGTTTGATATGAATTCGACCCAGGAGCGTTCTTGACTATCCGCCTCATAATAATTTGTATAACTCCTAACGTTAAACCCACAAAACCTTGTGACTTTGTATATATCGACCCTTTACGGAGTGATGACTATATTAAAAGTATTGTCAGAGATTAATTTGCCAGTCTTCGATAGTTGCAGGGGGTAGGGACATGCCATCCTAACAGCAAAGCGAATCTAAAAATATAAAAAGATAAATAGGCCCCAATAAAGTTATCGGGTGAATATAACTCACCATCTCAAAAATTGCTGCAAAAAATGATGCCTTACCAAACCTAATACCTTGAACATAGGCGCCATGGCTACAGAGCTACGCGCTCTGTAGCCAGCGCACATATACGCTCTACCCCAAACCACCGATACTCACACACACAGCCAAAAAAACCCATTGCACATCTGGATCAGATGAGTGTTATTAGAATAAGAGCTATACTCCAGAAACTCCTTGTGACCACCTCCTCATCTGAGTCTTAGCTGATTGTAGCTGTTTAGATAAATTCCTCAAAAATGCCTGAAATGGAAGAGTTTTCACAGTTATGATACAATATGATCCTGAGGAACATAGTACATTTTTTTTAAATAAAATATATTTTTTCAGACACATAAATTCATCAACTTAAGTTCCCTTTTCTGAATCTGAAATCTGATAGTGCAAAATCTACAATATTTTGCCAACTGGTTTTTCCCCAGTTATGTTATATTTCCCCATTCAGTTTTCCTCAACCAACTGAAGTTTGAGTCATGAAAGTCTTCTATATGAAATTAAGGCATATTAACACGAGAATTGTTTCAATTTTTCCTAAAGGTTTTTCCTCAACGTCCTCAGTTTTCTTGAACTCCTAGAGTCCCAAGAAATTTTTCCTTTCCTCATGCAGGCATTAAATGAGACAACTTCAATAGCAGTCACGAGGAAATTTTTTTTGAATTTTTTGTTATTTATCATGTCATATATTGATGGAGTTGGATCAGTCTCTTCTTCTCATCCTATTTTTCTTTTCTCATTTGTATTTCCTCTTACTCTTTTTCTTCATTTCTTTCTTCATTTTTCCTCTTCCACATTTTTCTCCTTTTTGTGATTTCCTCAAATTCTTTGTTCATTCATAGGAGCGGTGCTCCCTGCTCCCGCCACTTTCTGGGACCCTGGCTAAAACATAGAGATTGTTTATGCCATCTCAGTAGTTCCTAGCCATGCAATGATAGCACGGGTACAGACATACGTGTTGATCAGATGCACCGCTCAGGCCAATCGAAGGTGCATAGTAACAGGAAGATCGATTTAAAAAGCTTGAGGAATCTGTTACTACAGCTCGTATTGAATAAAAGTGTTAAGGAATGAGATAGAGGTTATTGTTTTTAGCCTCTGTCGTAGTGTCATCGTGACATACTTATCTCTAATGTATACGTTTATTGTACTCAGAGCCAGATTTGTGTTTCACATATGGCTCTATGACATTGATGTCATATTATAGATACATGAGGGCATTTCCCAAAAGACGCCCCCAATTTATTTTCGAACCCTGTTTTTTACATAATGCTTACCAATGTAATTAGATCACCCCTGAAGCGATAAGCCGAATACGACTTCTTTATGTAAAAGACTGCACGTGTATATTCGCAGTCATGTCAAAAAAGAGTAGTGTCTACAACCGATTTTGTGCAATTGAGAGAAATTTGTATCCTAAAAAATCTCCTCCGCATTAGAATTACAGTCTTTATAAAGATGATAGGGGTAAATTGAATGAGGTTTTTTTTATATTGCATTTTCATTTTTGCACTACTATGGCCACTTGCAGTATAGTGTTTGAAATCTTTGCTTGAATGTAAGTGATTCATTGCCCAGGGAAGAATGTACGTTAAAGACCAAAAACTATCATTGATTTGCTCCATTAGAAATCGAAAAAATTATCAAAAATCAGATTTTTTGCATGCCTGTAACAAGTTCAGGTATCCTAACATACCCTGCAAATGATAAGACCAAAGCAACCTAATAGGACAAAATCGGAAAGTTTAGTCATACTGTCCGTTCGGAACTTACTACAACACTTAATTGAATGGAGAATCGAATCTTGAACACTGCCTTTTCTTCCTTTTCTTTCATTCTTCAGTTGGAAAAAAGTAACTGTTATGAGAGTTCTACAGACTTATCCTTTGTCGCTTGTAAGCTATCCTGCATTTTTAAATATTTTTCAAGATACTGCGTGTGTATTTTTATCCGCCCTGCTTGAAAACCAGTAGGGGGATTTTTCTAAGCATGCATGTCCGTATTGGTGTTCCAGTTCGTTAGTTTTTTGTTTTTCACCTTTATTGCTCAAAAAGTTAAGTCCCGATTTTAAACCAAACTTGGAATTAAGTGCGTAGGATTCCTTCATATGTGGATGATGTCAACGGTCTAGATCACGGTCCTTGTGAGGTCATTTTGTAACATGTAATGTATGTATGTGTGTTCCAGTTTTGGTTAGGTTTTCTTTTAAAGGTCTTGAAACACAAACATGTTAGATTGTGTTTGGGAATGTGTCTTTAGGGTGCCTTTCAATACTGCGTAGCACAACTGCAAACTGCAATTATATATTTGTAAGTTATCGGACTTGCGCACACGAAGCGAAAACTGCAATTTTCAGGCTATTTTGTAATTTTTGAAAACTAAATTAGAGACCCGGTTTTTGAATTTGTGGTCATCATACAATTTTATATTGGTTATTAACATTAACTAAAACACTTTATAGCCAGGGTGGTAGACGTGTTCCATATGAAGTTCCCATGGATGCAAATGAGGTATTGCCATCATTCCGTCAGCACCACTCACCCCTTCATACTCTCTAACGGCCAAAGAGTGAATTTCACTCTTTTAGATGACTACAGGCCCACTCTGAAAAGAGTGAAATTTCACACCTTCAAAAACATTTTTTGATCAAATTTTCTCTTGATTATTTACAAAATGATAATTTTTATATTTTTTTACATTATCAGAAAAAATTTGAATACAAAAAACATACTTCCTTCAGAGGTTTGAAATTTCACTCTTTTCGGAGTTGGCCTGTGAGTCACTCTTTGCATTAGAGAGTACAGCCATGACGGAATCAACTGTATACCTCAATTTGCCTCCCCGGGAAACTTCTAGATTGAAACGTCTACCCAGGAGTGGACCTCTGTCATATCGCAGTGAAAACAAAGGGGAATCCTAATTGCAAATTTGTGCATTTTTCCTGGTCTTAGATTCACTGCACATTGCATGATCTATGCTTCCCATTGTGCTGGCAGATTTTTGGTCTGAACTCCAGGATTTCCACCCCTCTATAGCTCAAAAAAAAAAAAAAAAATACAGCAAGTAAACTTGGCGCGCTCCCCCTGGCAGATGGCCAGTATACACAAGTTAGTTTAGTTGGCACAGTTGACCTTTGACCTTGGTATGTGAACCTTTGACCTCAACAACATATGCAAGGAACCGTATGCACCTTTGACCCAAGTTAGGTTGTATCGGACTTCAACTTTTCAAAGACTACCAGAAAACAAAAACTAACCAAACTGAACATGACCTCAGTTGACCTTTGACCATTGGCCATGACCTTTTACATCATCCCATATGAAGAACCCCTATTGCACCTTCACCCCAAGTCGGTTTTAAATCGGACTAACTTGTCTCAGCGCGCGAAAAAACGAAAACCTAACCAAACTGGAACAACACATACATACATACACACGGACATGCGCATCCTCGGGCAATATCCCCCTATGCTTTTCAAGCAGGGGGATAAAAAACCACAAACCAACCGCCCCATATTTTTATTTTGGATTGCACCTAAACCAATAAAAAATATATTTACAACAGGTACGCTAATAGTATTGTAATCCCACAATTGTTTTAATTGTTCCCATCATACTTCACCTAAATGGAATTTAATTTTCTCAGAAAGTATATTGTGAGATATGACGTATGGGATGCACACAATTCATATACTCTGTTTGAGGTGCGTGTTCTGATCGTCTTTTGGGACCACCCTGATAACCCGGAAGTAGCATCGATTAAAGGCCGTATTGTTTCTCATTTTCGTTCTGAAATTTGAGCCCTCAATCCATTTCAATTCCCAAGATATAAACAAATCACCGCAAATTAATGGTTAACCTCAATATTAGCACAGTATGAAATAGGTCTTTTTGCAAAAGTGCATTATTGCGTCTACCAACAAAACCGCAAGTTTGCTTCTCCCGGTACTTGTATGGGGGTACTTGATGGGGGGTATGTGTAAGTGCCATGCTCTCATATCCATAGAGAACACAATAGACATGAATCGAACAAGCACCTTTAAATAGGAACTGAAACCAAGTTCTCAATTCCCTTCCATGAAACAAGCATAACATCCCTCTCTGGTACAACTAAAGACCAGTCAGTTTTATACTCATCTCAGCTCAGCCTATGCAAATGCCAGTTGCTTGCATGTCCACGCTTGACCGTACAATTTCATGTGGTTGCCATGACATACAAATGAACACCCACCCTCCACAATGAATAACTAATGGGGCTTAATTTTACAGTACTCAATTGGGTTTGGGTTTACACCTATGCATTGGAATCTACTGTGGGCCTTCAATATCTCACTCCTTCTTGGGGTAAAATCATATCATTGTCCAGCCATACACTACAAACCTTAATTTGGGAAAATAACCCAATTATATCTCCCACAGTTCAGTTTACTTGGAATCACTGCACAACACTACATAGGGCATGTTATTTGTAACACACTCAGCTCAGCTAAAAATAAACCCCCTCGCTCGCACATTATAAGATTATCCCCTAGCCCTTTGCAGACTATGGCCCCCCCATTCCCATGGGCATCTGTCCTATTTATCCACTCAAAGCCCAAGTAAAGCGGAAATTCAGACAAGAAAACAAAAAAAAAAAAAAACTTTGACTAAGACTTTTTAGGAATGGGTGTCATTATCGTCTATGGTCTGAACACTACACAAGTACAAGCCGAGTGAAGACGGATTACTTGTTCTGTCAAATTTCATGTAGAAAGAAATATGTTGTGATTGGGGATTTTTAACCAAGTGCTGGAGCTTATGTGAACTTTTTGGTGTGCATGTTGTGTATGAATAGACACACAGGCACCACAGATCTGTTCCAAGTGTGTGAAAACCGCAGTTTCATACAACAGCAAACATGGTGATTTGAATCGTGGTAGTATACGCATCGCAGAAGTATAGACAAGACAGAGTTACCAATCCTTGTTTATTTAAACAAATTTACCAATGTAATATTTACAATTCCCACAACTTACAGATATTAAAATTGATATTTTATATCGATTACAAATGGTTTCCTCAATGTATTTTAATGAAAGCAATACATTTTCAAAATTTAATTGTTCTCTTTAAAAAAAAAAAAAAAAAAAAAAATAAAAACTGTGTTGTTTTACACTGAGACTTAATATTTTAAATTGCTTGTTCCGATCGTCTTTGGGACCCCCCGTTTCCCGGAGTATCATTTTGATATCAGATGAAAGGCCGGTATTTTTCACAGTGTCATCCTGAAATTTAGCTTTCAAATCCATTCGTTCTCAAGATACAGATAAAAACTACCATTTTTAATGGTTTAACATCAATATATCAGAGTAGTGAATAGGCGTTGCACTATGCCATTATCGCTCTAGGCAGGTCAAAACCGCAAGTTTTTTCCA
Source organism: Ophioderma brevispina (assembly GCA_023653785.1). Classification (NCBI taxonomy): domain Eukaryota; kingdom Metazoa; phylum Echinodermata; class Ophiuroidea; order Amphilepidida; family Ophiodermatidae; genus Ophioderma; species Ophioderma brevispina. The sequence goes on along the minus strand of JAMKCH010067725.1, from coordinate 7,072 downwards.
CGGTACTTGATGGTAGGTGTCACGTGGCGTAGCCAGCTTTTTTTTTCAGGGGGCAAAGGGGGGGGGCACGTGTATTTTCAGGGGGGGCAAGCATATAGTAAATGTGTTAGTATAGTATGCCCCCCCTGCCCCCCCCCCCCTCAAGTGGAGTACACGATAGACCAAAATCGGAACACACCTTTAAGTTATAATATAATGACTTACTTTACTTTAAATACCTGGCTTTCTATGTTAAAGGTGTCTACCCTCCGATTACAACATCTCCCATTCTTTTATGTTACTAAATGCTTTAGGCCAAAGACAAAATGGTTTGGCTTGTCCATAGATGCCTCAGGCAGAATGGTGTCGGTCTGAATTTTTGAGTCCTCCTTTATAGTTTTAATAGGATTTGCATCACATTCAGACGATATATCAGGGCCGCGATGGGGTATTGTAAGATTGTGTAACAATTTTCCTCCACATATCAAAGCAAGAGCTCTTGTGAACAGGCTACATAAGATAAAAATCCTTAGCGAGCCCTGGATTATACTTTCAATGAGGAATATTTTTGTATGGTAAAATTACCATTTTTTATAACATCATAGTGAGGCCTGCTTCTGGCATCATAAAATGAGGACAATTCCAAATCTAATTTTTGCCTTTTTTATCCCTTCAAATCAAGTTCAGAAATGCTAGTCTGAAACCGAACAAAAAAGAATTGTGTTTTGGATTTTTTTTTTTTCTTTTTTGTATTGTTTTTCCACCATTTCTTTAAAGCCTATAGACTCGTACAGAATACTCAGTACTGCTTCCTTTAACAATCATGTGATGATCATGTACCAAATTGCATGTGTCTTGGTACAGATTCAGAACCTCCCGGTCCCTTACGTCACCCCTACCCACAATTCCATCTTCTTCGGCATGTTATTCCACAAGATATGGTAGTGTCTATAGCTAAGCCCCCGTTTTTTGTTTGGATTTCACAGATTTTAGCCATCAGGTAGTTTCAGAACCCAGTGCTTTTCTCTCCTATATCCTTGTATGTCCCCCTGTTTGCATTGTAACATTCATTTGGTTTTTTGGCGTTTTTGTTGCGGGTTTCGACTGTCGAATTTCTAACCGCGTAATTCCTTATCCCATTAGGTTGTAGGGGGATCAATCGTGCAGAGTCCGTGGACTCTTGTGGTTGATTCCTTTCCTTCACACTTTTTCTTTGAATGTATTCAGTCCCGAGCATTTTGGTATTCTTTATCGATCTTTGGTACTAGTAGAGAGCATTGGGGGGCGAAGGGCCAGCTTGGGTTGGGGGGAGGGGTTTGTGACATCTTCATTTACTGCATCATTTTTTAATTTGACAAGATGTTGAGGAATGGTGTCATTAATCGTCCTATGTTCTTAACACTACTAACAACGTCCACAGCCAGAGTGAATGGAAGGATTACTTGTTCTGTCAAATTTCATGTAGAATAAATATGTTGTGATTGGGGATTTTTTAAAACCAGTCCTGGAGCCTTATGTGAACTTTTTGTGTGCATGTTGTTATGAATAGACACAACAGGCACAGATCTGTGTCAGTGGGTGAAAAACCCAGTTTAATACAACAGCAACATGGTGATTTGATCGTGGTATATAGACGCATCGCAGAAGTATAGACAAGACAGGTTACAAAGTCCTTGTTTATTTAAACAAATTTCCCCTAATGTAATATTTACAATTCCCACAAGCTTATCAGATATTAAAATTATATTATATCGATTACAAATTGTTTTCCTGAAGGTATTTAAAATGAAACATACATTTTCCAGAATTAATGTTCTATTTTAACAAAACTGTGTTGTTTACACTGGAGACTTATATTTAAAGTTGCTTGTTCCGATCGCTTTTTGGACCCACCCCCCGATTTAACCACCCGGAGTATCAATTTTGATACAGATGAAGGCCGTATTTTCTCATTGTCATCCTGAATTTCAGCTTCAATCCATTTTCTTCTTCTCAAGATCAGATAAAAACGACCATTTTAATGGTTAACCATCACTATTAGCAGAGTAGTGAATGGGCCGTTGCACTAAATGTCATTATCGCGTCTAACACAACCCAGTTTGTGTTTCCCCCCGGTACTATGAGGGTCACGTGTCATATCAAGTGGAGTAACACTATGACCAAATCGGAACAAAGCCACTTTCGTTATAATTTACTGTAAATACTGGCTTTTTGCTGTTAAGGTGTCTACCCTCCGATTACAACATACTCCCATTCTTTTATGTTACTAACATGCTTTAGGCCAAAGAAAAAATGGTTTGTGTCCGTAGATGCTTGCCTCGATCAGATCAGAATGGGTCGTCGGTTCTGAATTGTTAGTTCTCCTTCTATATTTTAAAATAGAGATTGCAAAATCACATTCAGACAGATATCATCATGGCTCGCATGGGGTATTGTATAGATTTGTAACATTGTTCGTCCAACATGATCAAAGCACAAGAGCTCTTGGGCAAATGGCTACCCAGATAAAAATCCTTACGAGCCCTGGAGATAATCAATGTGGGAATTTTTTTGTAATGGTAAATTACCATTTTATAACAATCAGAATTGAGGCATTGCTTCTGGCGCATAAAATGAGGGACAATTCCAATCTAATTTTATGCTTTTACCGTTCAAATCTATCTCAATTTAAGTTCAAAATGCTGTCTGAAAACAAGAAACAAAAAAGAAAACATTGTAGTTTTTGGAATTTCTTTGTATTGTTTTTCCAAATAACCAGTTTTAGCGGCCTCCCAGTCCTCAAGAGCACGGTAATACGTCGCACGAACAATTATCTTGTGTGAAGGGTTATAAAATTGTTTCCGTGCGAGACCGTGGAATCTAAAATCACACTGAACCTTTCCTTCCGTTGTCGTACCAAGTTAAACTCACACGCAGTGTAATCCCGTAATTGGTCCTCAATGTTCTATTTTCATCTAATCTCACACGAACACCAATTATCGATGGCTCTAAATTTTAAGTGGGGCTATGAAAATAAATCATCTTCAGTTTACAAACTACACCATTTGGGCGAAAGTTGTGCTTGAGTAAAGGATGTCGTAAAAAATCGACTACAGACAATGTATTTCTATGTATGCGGATTTTGATCTATATATATGCCATTTTTAAACTCCTCAAGTGAATTTCGTCCATCAATCACAGAGATTGATACCGCTCCGATCGTAAGGTTCCCCGAGCAGTTTTTGTAAAGATACGCCATACTTATTTTAAAGGCATCTCATGGTCTATTTTCTAAGTCACTATTTCGTGACTATGCATGCCGGCGCAGTGCGATATAATCACTCAGCCACACCACTGCGGCGTGTGTAGCATTCACCGTTCTCAAACACAACCACCCTCCGTTCAGATTTATATGAAGTATTTCACACGTTCTCAAGAAGATAACAAACTAATACAACAAGTCTAACAATGTTTGGTTTTATGTAAAACTATAAACATACGCATTCCAACTTAATAAGGCTACATTTTAGTATATTGTTTGAAAATAGACACAAAGCCACACTACGAATCATTAAAAACAAAATATAATTAAATACACAACAGAACTTCCATTTTTGACTTGACATGATTATGTCATAGATGGGTGCATTTCCAAGTTAAACAGTTCCGTTCTAGTAAATATCGGAAAGTTATTAAAACAAAGATAGTAATAATGATATGCGCAGAATCAAATTAAATATTTGAACTCCTGTTGTGTTTACAAAACTGTACGTTGAAATTAGAGAAACGTTGGTTCTACGTGTAGAACATAACATTGTGGAGAGGCCGGGGAGAGGCGGTCAGTGTAATTTTCTAGCACGCTTTCGTCTCATTGCATGCAATCGCGCCATCGCGGGTGAATATTACAGTAATTGCCCGTGCGGTGGTATCTCATAGTTCTCAAATCAAAATATACACAAACCATAACAATTCTACATTTTTTTGTTTTCATATAGAAAACCTAACGTTAATATTTCCAACCGATAAGGCTACATTTCAAATCTACGCATATTGTTTGAAAATATCACTTGCAAAATACGAAATATTAAAAACAAAATATAATTAAAATACCCACAAACTTGTCCAGTTTACTTGACAGGAAAATGACATAGATTGTGCCTTTTCAAGTTAAAAGTTCCGTTCCAGTAAATATCGGAAAGTTATTAAACAAGATAGTACTATGAATGGCTCGAAAAATCAAATTATATTTGAACTCCTGTTGTGGTTACAAAACTGTCCGTTGAAATAGAGAAACGTTGGTTCTACATTAGAACATAACTTTTGGAGAGGCGGGATAGACGGTTCACATTGATCTGTTTCTAGCACTCTTCTTCATCTTGATGCCAAATCGTCCGGCGCGGTTAAGTTAAGTAATTGCCCTTGCGGTTGTAAATCCATACGTTCTCAAATCCAAATACATACAACCATACACAATTCTACCATTTTTTTTTTTAATATATAAAACTTAACGTTAAGCGTTCCACCGTAAGGCACATTCAAATCCAAAACTCAATACACATATGCAAATAAAACGAATAGTAAAAACAAAGTATATAATTAAATACCAAAACCACAGAACTTCCATTTTACTTGACAGAAAATAGACAAGAGTGTGCATTTTCAAGTTGAAGACAAATTCTGTTCCAGGACATATCGGAAATTTATTAAAACAAAGATCGTATAAAGATTGGCGTCAGAAAATCAAATGAATTTGAACAACTTTTTTGGACCACTAGTATACGTCACCGCCCGGCGCGCTATGCATGCAAAGCGAAGAATGCACGCTAGAATACAACATGAACCGCCTCTCGGACGTTTTTGTAAACACAACAGGAGTTCAAAATTTCATTTGATTTCGCGCATATCATTATTATCTCTTTGTTTTTTAATAACTTTCCGATATATTTACTGGAACAGAAACTTTTGACTGAAAAGGCACAATTTAATGTCTATTTTCTGTCAAGTAAAAGGGAAGTTCTGTGGCGTATTCGATTGTATTTTGTTTTTCAATAGTCGTCAGTTTGTAATTTTTCAAACATAAACTTAGATTTTAAATGTCGCCCTATTATTTTGCAATGCTTAATGTTTATTTTAGATATTAAAACAAATCCTTGTTAGACTTGTGTAATCGTTTGTAGTTTTGATTTGAGAACGCATGGGCAAATACTAGAGAAGAAATACTGAAATACAAAATCTATGTATATTTTCCCGTAAAAGGGAAGGTCTGTGGCGTATTTGATTGTTATTTGTGTTTGCAATATTTCGTAGTTTGCATAATTAAGTATTTTTTTTTTTCAAACAATAATTAATTCTAATGTACCTTACAAGTTTTGAAATGATTATGTTAGTTTTACATATTAAAAACAAAACATTGTTACATTGTGTCTGGTGTGTATGATTTGAGAACATGTGATCTAACACCGCACTGTCAATTACTCTACTTCACGACCATCATGTACCTAAAGCGAAGAAGACGGCTGCAAATCACCACTCACTGGGGCCTCTATTTGTGCTACAACCAAACTGTGTCAGATAATATATAATTATAGCGGCGACCACATCGGCACCGGGGCCGAGAGTGATTCCAGACATTAAGACGATCTTTGATCGATCATTACTGCTAATTGGCTATAAAGATTTCTCCCGTGCGTCTTAAAATGTTCCGGGTGGGTTTGTTTATTACATGTGAATATTAGCGTGTAGGCCTATATATTTGCGTGCAGGTGTTCCGTCGGAGCTTTTGTCCAAGGCATACTTTGCTCTTGATACTGGGAGGCCCGCCTTATCTTAAAGCCGGTAGACTCGTACAGAATACTCATTACTGCTTCCCTTTTAACATCCATTGTTTGAATGTTACAAATTGCATGTGTCTTGGTACAGATTCAGAACCTCCCGGTCCCTAACTTCACCCCTACCCACAATTCCATCTCTTCATCCTGGGATTCACAAGATCGGTAGTGGCAAAAGCTAAGCCCACCGTTTTTTTTTTGTTTGGATTTCACAGATTTTAGCCATCAGGTAGTTTCAGAACCCAGTGGCTTTTTCTCTCCTATGATCCTTTAATTTCCCCTGTGTTCATTTGTACATCATTTTGGTTTTTGCCGTGTTTGTTGGTTGCGGTTTTCCGACTGTCAATCTAAGTGGCTCCGCGTAATTCCTGTATCCCATTAGTTGGTAGGTGTATCAATTGTGCAGGTGGTCAGTGGCACTCTTGTGGTTTGATTACCTTCTTTCACACATTTTTCCTGAATGGTATTCAGATCCCGAGCATTTCGTATTCTTTATCGATCTTTGGTACTAGTAGAGAGCAGTGACTAATCTGTTCATTTACTGACATCATTTTGGGTTGATGCTTTTAATATTGGTTATCCATCACTTTTGGGTCGCCCTGAAACCATTTGGGTTCTTCGCATACCATGTTTTACCCATCGTAGTTTGGGTTGCTTAACTATTCCCGACCCGTGGACCTCGTCTCCGTCCCTAATTCCTGCGTGGGACCTGCACCCTCTCTGTTATGACCATCGTTCGTGTTCTAGGGATAACTGGTGCATCTCTATGTGTATCGTTGGCCCGAAACACATTTCATGGGGTGCTCTGGAGCGGGCAGCTGCGGGAATTGTGGCCTTGTTAGGTGTCCATTGCTTAACTCGTGTCATTCTGCTGCTATAGTGCTGCTAGCTTAGGCCGGCCCAAGGCTCTGTCCGCGTTTTTCTTCTTCTTCTTCCTTTCTTTCTTCTTTCCTCACAGCGTCTCGGGGGCGCTGCATGGGTAATGTTACCAATGCATTCCCACAGGCTACTGTTCAGTTACGGTAGCTCGGGGAGTTCTGCTAGAGGGACTGACTGACGTCCCATACTCTGCTAGCGAGCGACCCACACCAGGTTGGCTGGCCAGGCTAAAGACGTATACCACCGGGGCATTTACAGTGCTTGGCAGTCAGGTCAACTACAGGTTGGGGCCTGCAACTCGGCCTTGTTACCTCTGTGCTGGTCTCGGTCCTCCCTACCATAACCTGCAGTGGAAAACGCGACAGGTAATCCACCTTTGCCCCGGACTCCCAGAGATTATTCTGTCC